>CABHPP010146192.1:0-40014 GCA_902168425.1 Peromyscus attwateri
ACCAAAAGCAATTTACAGATTCAATGCAATACCCATCAAAATCTCAGCACAATTCTTCACAAACCTAAAAAAAAAAAATACTCAACTTCACATTGAAAAACAATAAAACTAGGATAGCTAAAACAATCCATCACAATAAGGCAGTTTCTAGAGGCATCACAATCCCTGACTTCAAGATCTACTATAGAGTTATAGTAATAAAAACAGCTTGGTATTGGCAAAAAACCAACATGTGGACCAATGGAATAGAATTAAAGATTCTGACAATAATCTACACACCTACAGACATCTGATTTTTGACAAAGAAGCCAAAACTGTACAATGGAAAAAAAGAAAGCATCTTCAACAAATGGTGCTGGTGTAACTGGATGTCAACATGTAGAAGATTGTAAATAGATCTATATCTATCACCACATACAAAACTCAAATCCAAGTGGATCGAAGACCTCAGCATGAATCCATCTACAATGAACCTGATAGAGGAGAAAGTAGGAAGTAGCCTAGAATGCATTGGCACAGGAGACTACTTCCTAAATATAACACCAGTAGCACAAACACTGAGAGCAATAATTAATAAATGGGACCTCCTGAAACTGAGAAGCTTTTGTAAGGCAAAGGATACAGTAAATAAGGCAAAATGACAGCCTACAGAATGGGAAAAGATCTTCACCAACTCCACATCTGACAAAGGGCTGATCTCCAAAGTATATAAAGAACTCAAGAAACTAGACAGCAAAATATCAAACAATCCAAATAAAAATGGACTACAAATCTCAAAAATGAATTCTACACAGAAGAATCCCAAATGGCTGAAAGACATTTAAGGAATTGTTCAACATCCTTAGTTATCAGGGAAATGCAAATCAAACTGACTCTGAGATACCATCTTACACCTGTCAGAATGGCTAAGATCAAAAACACTGATGACAGCTTATGCTGGAAAGGATGTGGAGCAAGGGGGAAACTCCTCCATTACTGGTGGGAGTGCAAACTTGCACAGCCATTTGGAAATCAGTATGGTGCTTTCTCAGAAAATTAGAAATCAATCTACCTCGATACCCATGAATACCGCTCTTGGGCATATAACCAAGGGATGTTCAATCATACCATAAGACACGTTCTCAGCTACATTCATAGCAGTATTATTCATAATAGTCAGAACCTGGAAACAACATATATGCCCCTCAACTGAAGAATGGATAAAGAAAATGTGGTACATATACACAATGGAGTATTATTCAGCTGTAAGAAACAATGACATCATGATATTTGCAGGCAAATGGATAGAACTAGAAAATATCATCCTGAGTGAGGTAACCCAGACTCAGAAGAACAAACATGGTATGTCCTCACTCATAAGTGGATACTAGATGTAAAGCAAAGGATAATCAGACTATGATTCACAGCTCCAGAGAAGCTAGGAAACAAGGAGGACCCTAAGATGGACACATGGATCACCTCGGCAAGGGTAAACAGAGGACATCTCCATGAGTAAACTGGAGATTAGGGAGGGCAATATAAGGGAGAGGATGGGGGATAATGAGAACATGAGGGAACAGGATGCTTGATCTGTGGGAGAGATGGAGTGGGAGAGCAATGAAAGAGATATCTTGATAGAAGGAGATATTATGGGGTAAGGGAGAAACCTGGTGCTAGGAACATTCCCAGAAATCCACAAGAATGACCCCAGATTAGACTACTAGCAATAGTGGAGAGGGTACCTGAAGTGGCCTACCTTGGTATTCAGATTAGTGAATACCCTAACTGTCATCATAGTAACTGATGGAAGCAGATGTAGAGGTCTACAACCAAGCACCAAGCAGAGCTCTGGGAGTCCAGTCAAAGAGAGGGAAGAGAGATTATATGAGCAAGGGGGTCAAGATCATGATGGAGAAATCCTCAGAGACAACTGAACCAAGCTCATAGGAACGCACGAACTTTAGATCAACAGCCATAGAACCTGCATTGGACTGGACTAGACCCTCTGCATATGGGAGACAGTTGTGTAGCTGTGTCTGTTTGAGGGGCCCCTGGCAGTGTGATCAAGATCTATCCATGCTGCATGAGCCGGCTTTCTGGATCCCATTACCTATGGTTGGATACCTTGCTCACCCCGATGCAGAGGGGAGTGGCTTAGTCCTTCCTCAATTGAATGTACCAGGTTTTGCTATCCCCTCCTCCTCCCCCATGGGAGGACTTACCCTTCTGGAGCAGGGGCTGTGAGGTGGGGGGGAGGGGAACGCGCTGGGAAGGAGCGGGAGGAGGGATGAGAGGGGAATCTGTGGTTGATATGTAAAATGAATGAATAAAAACAATTTTAAATAAAAAATAAAATTAATCCTGCACAATGAAAATAAATAAACAAATATTTATTCACTAAACCTTTCTTATAAATATATTACAAATAACAAATCATGCATCAAAGTTAATCAGACACATCTCAATGATGTTACATGCAGGTAAAATATTCATTTACAGTTGTGGAGCTTCTATACATTGGCTTTTAGATTTTTTTCACTAATGGATATATTTTATGCACTAGCAAATATTTAATTACCTATTTGTTTATTAAAATTCCATTACCAACATCAACTTGGTAATGTTGAAATGTACCAAATATTAAGCAAATGTTCTTAGAATGTGATATAAAATGTTTGATAATTAAATAGGTACTAAAGACTGCGACAAGCCGGGCGGTGGTGGCGCACGCCTTTAATTCCAGCACTCGGGAGGCAGAGGCAGGCGGATCTCTGTGAGTTCAAGGCCAGCCTGGGCTACCAAGTGAGTTCCAGGAAAGGCGCAAAGCTACACAGAGAAACCCTGTCTCGAAAAAACAAAAAAAAAAGACTGCGACAAAGAAGATAGAAATCACTCACATCTTACAAAGAAACAGCTTTGGTCCCCCAGACCAAAAAAGGCAGCTTACAAAGGGACCAAGCTTGTTTAAAACCTCAGCACAGCAATCTTAAACACAATATTAAGAAACAAGTCTAAATGGGCTGGAGAGATGACTCAGTGGTTAAAAGCACAGGCTGCCTTCAACAGGACGCAGGTTTAATTCCCAGGACCAATGTCAAGGCTCCCAAGTGTCTGTAGTTCCAGAGCATCCAATCCCCTCTTCTGGTCTCCTCAGAGGCCACATACACAAATGTGCTGCACAGACATACATGCAGACAAAACACCCCATGCACATAAAATAAAATTTATAAAAGAAAAAAGGAGACAAGAATGAAGATTTTATTAAATGAATCATATACAGCAACACTACTATGTGGTGATATTGTGTTCCCCAATATATTGTACACCCTAATAAACTTATCTGGGGTCAGAGAACAGAATAGCCACTAAATACAGAGGCCAGAAAATGGTGTCACACACGCCTTTAATCCTATCACTTGGGAGGCAGAGATCCATCCGGATCTCTGTGAGTTCAAGGCCACACTGAAAACAGCCAGGAATGGTGACTCATGCTTTTAATCCTAGGAAGTGATGGCAGAAAGCAGAAAGGTATATAAGGTTGTCCAGTGGTAGATTTCTGAGTTAATTAACTTAGAGCCTGATTAAGCTTCAGGCTTTGAGAAGCAGTTCAGCTGAGATTCATTCTGGATGAGGACTCAGAGGCTTCCAGTCTGAGGAAACAGAATCAGCTGAGGAATTGGCAAGATGAGGTAGCTGTAGCTTGTTCTGCTTCTCTCATATTCCAGCGTTGACCCCAGTACCTGGCTCTGGGTTTGATTTTATTAATAAGAACTTTTAATATTCGTGCTACACTACTGCAAATATACTAAAAGAAAATGCATTATTTTCATTCATTGTATCAATGTATTAAGAATTTTCAAAATTAGATAAGAAGTAATGACAATATATGTGAGAAGGCAATTAAAATTTGCTTTCATCCTTGATTTTACCAAGAATTTTATAAAATAGAATTATAATATATTTAAAGTTGATAGGTATTGTTTATTTCAATATAAAGATACATAATGAAGCACTAACTCTCAGTTCTGATTAATATTTGCATAAGAATCCTCCTATTGCTATTTGGTGGCAATTTTTTTTCTAAAAAGTCAGCTTCAAAATAATCAAAGAGATATGTGTTAAGATAAAATACATTAATAAAACTGTTCTACTGTGAGAAAAAGGCACAGTCACTGTTGGAGTGGTGAGGCCTGTATGGTTGATGAACAGACAGTAACCTGTGTCAGAGGTTGAGGATGCCAAAGTCAACTCAGAGAGCACATACTTGTGAGGACTCCTGAATTATGAAAAGCATGTGGATATAGAGTTGAGAATGTTTTAGCAAACATGTCCATGTTCAGGATCCATCATTTAGAAATGAATACTTGATGAAATCCATCCTGGAATGGTGACCGTGGAGTGCTGGCTTCCTGGGCTGAACTTTAGTGACGGACCAACCATCACATCATGGAGGAATGATTTCTCTTTTCACACTCTCTGAAACTGATCTCCTTTTGAGTCTGCCCCTTCGTTATGAATCTGTTTTTTATTCTTTGAAAGTTTCATACAACGTACTCTGATTATATTCTTCCTCTCTTCCAACTCCTCCCTGATCCTCCCCTGCCAATCACCCAACTCCATGTTTTTCTCTCTTAAAAAATACAAATACTAAAAATAAAAACAAAACAAGCCTGCAAAATACACACACACACACACATACACACACACACACACACACACACACACACACACACACACACACCAAGAAAAGCATGGAGTCAAATTTGTATTGGCCAACAACCCCTAAGAAAGGAGACTACCCAGGAGTGAGTTTGACATACCCTTAGTCACTCCACTGAAGAACACTAATTTTGTCTTTCCTAGTAGTTATCAATTTCAAATAGCTTCTTACCTATGAGTAGGGCTTTGCGACCAATCTCCCACTTTCCTTTTAGGGTTTTGTCTGGCTTGAGCTTCTGCAGGTCTTCTGCATGCTATCACTGTCTCTGTGAGCTCATGTGTGCACATGCTCCTTGTGTCTGAAAAATGTCGTTTCCCTTAAGTCATGAACTACCTCCTGATCTTCCAATCTTTCTGCTCCCTTTTCTACATAGATCCCTGAGCTTAGAGGAGAGAACTAAGATACAGACATACCACTTAGAGCTGACCATTGCAAAGTCTCTTACTCTCTGCAGGTTTTGCAGTGTTAGATTTCTGGGTTAATTAACATCTACTGCAAAAAGAAGCTTCTCTGAGAAGACTGAGAGAGGCACTGATCAACAGGTCTAGCAAAGTTTCATTAACAGTCTTTTTATAGCTATATTCCGTTACCAGAATAATAGTGGTAGGGTTTTTTCCTGGGTCCCATACCTAAATAGTATCAGCTTTCTGCCCCTTTAATATCATCAGGTATGGGTTTCATCTCATGAAGCAGGCCTTAAGTAAAATAAAAAAGTGGTTGGTTATTTCCATACCATCCATGCCATTGCTATATCAGTGGAAACACACACACACACACACACACACGTAACATGAATCTTAAATGGTCTTATTAATAAAAAAAAAAAAACCCTCAGGAGCCAGGTATTGCAGTGAATTCTGAAAGATCAGAGAAGCAGAGCAAGCTACAGCCAACCTCACCTCAAGAACTCCTCATCCAATTCTGTTTCCATGAATCTTTAGACTGAAAGCTTCTGAGTCTTCACTCAAATGGATCTCAGCTGAATTTCTGCTAAAAGCCTAAAAGCTTAAAAGCTTCTAGTTCCTGGTCTTCACTCCTCATATACATTTCTGCTTCCTGCAATCACTTCCTGGAATTAAAGGTGTGTGCCACCATGCCTGGCTCTGTTTCCAGTGTGGCCTTGAAATCACAGAGATCCAGATGGATCTCTGCCTCCTGAGTCATAGGATTAAAGGTGTGTGTGCCACCATTTTCTGGCCTCTATGTCTATTTAGTGGCTGTTCTGTTCTCTGACCCCATATAAGTTTGTTAGAATACACAATACATTAGGGGACACAATATCACTACATTTCCCCTTTTTTGTCAAAAATAAAAAAAGAAGCTTATAACTAATATAAGAAAAACTATGTTCAATAAGTATAAACAAAATATACAGTCAAGAATTACATTAATAATGTCTAGTCCATTAACATTTGACAGATTCAGACAAAAAATTTCATTATATATATTAACAATGTCCAGTCCATTACCATTTGACAAGTTCTGACAAAAATTTTCATTACTTATCCTACTTTGGTGAGTTCAAAATTTGTATGCAATATACAAAAGTCCAATCCAATGTAAAATATTTAAAACAAGTAGTTCCTTTTAAAAAGTAGATTCAATAATCTACCTTTTATCTTATCATATCCATATTCTCTCTTTTTTCTTTCCATAGTAGATTCAATAATCTACCTTTTTATTTCATCACTTTTATATCTTCCCTTTTTTCTTTTCAGAATAGATTCAATAATCTACCCTTTTATTCTATTATTTCTATATATTTTTTTAGAGTAGATTCAATAATCCACCTCTTATCTATGTCCTCTTTTTTTAAAACAAAAACCCTGAATCTAATCTCCTTTGCTTAGCTTTTTTTCTGACCACTAACAATTAACAGCTTGTAACCAACCATCCTAAACAATGGCAATATCCATAACTCAAACAACCAAAAACTAGCCATCCCAACTCTTGAGAATGTTCTCAAAATTTCTTTTTGCTGTCTGGGGGCAAAGGCATCTTTAGGGGATCCTGAAAAGAAAAAAATTTGGGTTAGTTGTCAAGCCCTGGGAGAGTTAGCTGTATCATTTGTACAATCTCTACATAATGAGAAAGTGAAGGGCTTGTCTCAAGTCCTCCTTGCTTGAGTAGTATGTGAAGCTGGATCATCTCAGCTAGCCATCTCAAAATCGTCCTGAGCAGTTTGTAGTCCACAGCTGATCTTTGGGTGGTATTATTCAGCTTAATGGCTTTATCATAGTCCATGTGGAATCATCATTGTGGGGTCCCATCATCTTTTTGAGGATTTTGAAGTCGCTGTTAGGTATGGTCATGGTTCCCTTATTTATTGCTTGTACATATTGTATATCATTATTGTACTTATTGTATATAGTTTTTCTTATATTAGTTATAACTTTTTTACTTTTTTATTAGACAAAAAAGGAAATGTAGTGATGTATTTTGTCCCTCAATATACTGTGTCTTCCAATAAAATAAAACTTGCCTGGAGATCAGAGGAAAAAGCCAGCTATATAGAAGTCAGGCAATGGTAGTACAGGCCTTTAATCCTATCACTTGGCAGGCAGGGATCTGTCTGGATCTCTGTGAGTTCAAGGCCACACTAGGAACAGAGCCCGTGTGGTGGCACATGCCTTAAATTCCAACACTAGTTAATCATGGAGGTCTGGATGTCTATAGAGACAGACAGGAAGTGACAGAACTAGGCAGGAAGAGGAAGTGATGCAGCTGGACAGAGAGAGCAAATCAGATGGCAGAACAGCAAGGCATATAGGTGTGGGTAGACAGGAAGTAGCTCTCCCTTTGGAAGCTGCAGAGTTGGTGATGTGAGGTTAGCTATGGCTTTCCCTATTTCCATGATCTCTCAGGTTTTCATCCCTATATCTGGCTCTGTGTTTTTTATTTAATAAGACCATTTAGAAATTCATCTACACACACACACACACACACACACACACACACACACACACACTGACACACAAACTAGTTAAAATGATCCTGAATAATAAAGGAACTGGTGGAGATATCACTATTCTTTATTTTAACTTATATTACCAAAGAATAATAAAAACTGCATGACATTGGCATAACAGACACATATATCAAAGAAATGAGCACCTTTTTTTTTTACAAACACAAAAAATACACACTGGAGAAAAGCTGGAATCATAAACAAATTTTACTTATAAAACTAGATAGTGGAATGTAAAATAATGAAAATGAAAACATATTTATCACCCTGCACAAAACTCAAATCCAAATGGATCAAAAACCTCAAAATAAGGCATTATACTATAAATGTGATAGAAGAGAAAGTCAGGAATGGACTGGAAGTTAATGTCACAGGAAAGGACTTTCTTAACAGAAATACAATAACACAGGCATTAAGACCAACAACTAATAAGCAAGACCTCATGAAACTAAAAAGCTTCTGTTCAGCAAAGAACACTATCATTTGAACAAAGAGGCAGTCTAAAAAGTGGGAGAAAATCTTTACCAATTGTACATCTGAGAGAGGGTTAATATCTAAAATAGACATAGAAGTCAAAACCTGAACATCAAGAAAATTACCCAGTGGGAAACTGGAGTTTAAAACTAAATAGATAATTCTTAAAAGATGAAACGCAAATGACTGAGAAACACTGAAAACAATGTTGAACATCCTTAGCCATCAGGGAAATACAAATTAAAACTATTATGAGATTTCATCTTAGCCCAGTCAGAATGGCCAAGACCAATAAAACAAATGACAGCTACTGCTAGTGAGTATGCAAGGAAAGAAGAACCCTCATCTATTGCTTGTGGGAGTGTAAACTGATACAGACATCATGAAAATCAGTATGGAGGTTCCTCGGGAAGCTGAAAATAGATCTACCACAAAATTAACCTATTTACACAAATGGTTCTACATCTTACCACAGAGTTTTTGTTCATCCTATTCATTGCTGCTCTATTCACTATACCAAGAAATTGGAAACAACCTGGATGCCCATCAGCTAATAAATGGATAATGAAAATGTAGCACAGTTACCCAATGGAATATTAATTCAGTGATTAAGAAAAAATATATTTGCAGGTAAATGGATAGAAGTAGAAAAAAAATCATTCTGTGTGAGGCAATCTACAACCAGAATAGACAAACATTGTATTTTTTCTTATATGTTGATGTTACCTTGTATGCTTTAGAGATACCTATTTCATTTAAAATATCCACTGGTGTTAAGTAGCTAGTAAGGGACCAGGAAGGGGAGAGGGGAAATCTTCCAAGGAAGGGGAAATAGAATATAGTTTTATAAAGGGAAACAGGAGATGTTTGAACAGAAGGATTAAAGGTAGTGAGGAAGGGGAGGGCAGGGTAGGAGAGGGATTATGGAGAGGTAAACCTGTCACTGAAGGTCTTTTGAAAAGCCATATAAAAACCTACAACTGTAGAACCTTCCTAAAATGCATACATATATGAAGTTGACCATAGTCAGTGCTTTATACCTGAAATGGACTTGGATAAATTATGTTTGTTGCAACTAAAATCACTTATTCCCTCAGAAAGTGGTAATAATTTTAGGGCAGAAAACTGGCCTTAAATAAAAATAGGGATTGTTTTTGTATTTTTGTTGTTCTGGAGATGTAGTAAGACTTTAACTTTTATTAAAAGATAAAATGGTGATATGGTCATACCATGTTCTGGTCCAAAATGTTTCCCTATTAATAGCTAGAGTCACTTGGTATTAAATGATCTTTGATGACAAGACTTCAAAGATTCAAGGTCTGTTTCTGTAAAGCAATGTTAGGAAGTTTAGCTAGGTCAGTGGTTCTCAACCTTCCTAATGCTGTGACCCTTTAATACAATTCTTCATGTTGTGGTGACCCTATCCATAAAATTATTTTTGATGCTACTTCATAACTGTAATTTTCCTACTGTTGCGAGTTGTAATGTAAATATCTGATATACAGGATATCTGATCTGTGACCACTGTGAAAAGGTAATTTGACTGAAAGGGGTGGTGACCCACAGGTTGAGAACTGCTGATCTAGACCAATGGCTTCTAACTACAGGAGTAACAGAAAAAGAAGATGGCAATTCAGAGCTGCATTACTTTTCCAAAGCAGATTCAGAAAAATAACAGTTTTTTTGTGTTGGGCTAAATGAATTTCTTCTGGTTATCAACCATAGAAATGAACATGTAAAAACTAGTTATAATATAATACCATAATTGTCGATTGACAGCATCAATTACCTTGCAATTTTGCCAAATCCCATGTAACTATTTGAAATATGTGCCCCGAGAACTGGAGGCAGGACTTGTGGGCAGATGGGTGTTGCTTAATGTAGAGGTTTGGAACCGTGGTGGCATAGGCTCAGATGTGGCGCAGGTTCAGAGGCTCCCCCCTTATGTTGACGTGTTTGTACTTGAGGGCTCCAGGCTTTTAGCATTTTTGTACTAATGAAAAGTGATGGAAATCCTTCAGAAAGAGGACCACTCTTACAGAAAATGCTGGCTTTGAGTGATGAGTGAACCTCTTTTTCCTGTACTCTCTGGACATTAGGCAGATGGGGTTGCTATAGTCTCATTTGAAGATCCTGAACAACTTTGTCCCAGCAGTAACCCTGCAAAGTGAAGCAGAAGTACATCCAGCTGCAGTATCAGGGAAATGAAGTTAACTAAAAAATTACCAAAAAGAGCTAAGCTAGGATTTGGGTTCCTCAGGGTCACTACCATCCAGACTCCCACGATCCTACTAATCCTCATCTTTTGAGAATCATTATACTGTCCAAAGTGGTGATTTAAGCTTCAGTCCTATATCTAATACTAGAAACCAGGAGAGAAAGTGGCATGGAAAGATGTCAACAACCTCATCCCAGTCTTTGAGATCTTCTTGGAAACAGTACACAATTTTATAGGCTTCTCATTGGCAAGAGTGGCATATAGCAAACCTAAGTACAAAAAAAGGTATGAGAAAGGAATTATTCCTGTAGGGCACACAATCTGTAAAATGTCAAGGACAGAGGCAGGCATATCCTGGGGTCTTCAGGAGTCTACCTGAAATAGTAAGCCCTAGATTCAGTGAGAGATTCTGCCTCAAAAATTAAATTGGGAATACATAAAAGAAGAAACCTGGCATTGGCCTCTGGCCAATACAAATGAACAAATGCTCAAGTATGCATGCATGTATGTGCGTATACACACACACACACATACACAAACACACACATTAGTGACCTATGCTAAGTAAGTTTGATGTAAGGAATTTACTCTTAGAAACAAGAAATGTAATGGGGAAAAAAACAAATAATCACATTTTTTAATTATTGATTTTATTTTTGAGATTATAATATAATTACATCATTTCCCCTTTCCCCTTGTTCCTTCCAAACCCTCCTATATATTCCTCCTTACACGTTTCAAATTCACAACCATCTTTCATTAATTGTTGTTATATACCTATATGTATATATGTGTATATGTATATTCCTAAATACGTAAGTAGTACCTGCTCAATCTGTATAATGTTACTGGTATGTATGTTTTCAAGACTATTTGGTATTAAATAACCAATTATAGGGCTTGGGACAACTATTTCTCACACTCTCAGTGTTCCTTAGCTGCCTACAATTGTTAGTGTAGGGTTGAGGCTTCCTGGGCTTTCTCTAGTCCAAGTTATCAGGTCTAGTGTTGTTGTATTTGTATAACTCCTATTTAGTCAGTCATGTTGGTGAGACTTGATGGGTGTAGCCTCTGGCTTTCCCAGGAGATACAATCTCACAGAAAACTTGCTGTTCTCTCTTTCACAAGATTTCTGTGCCATCTTCCACAGTGATATCTGAGCCTTGGATTTGAGAGTTGTACTCTAGATTTATTCATTGAAACTGGCCTCCAAAACTTTGCATTTTACCTATGTTATGCACATTTACATATCTACATGTAATGTGAAATTGGAAAGGTGACTCTGGGAAGATGGAAGAAGACATGTGGGAAGGGGATAAGGGAGGGTAGTGGGGTCTGAATGATAGTAAGGTACAATGATAAATGTATTAAAATGTCATTGTTAAATCCACTTTTGCACACTGACTAAAAAATAATAATAAAAACTAAATTTATGCCATAAATAAAGCAACAGAAACATTTGGCATAATATATATGTGAACTTGTTATATCAACATTCCTATTGACGTATTGAAACCAGAATCCTAATTAATATTGAAATTTATATGAATTATAACCAGGAAGATAATCCTTCACCATAGAAAAATATACACGAATTTCTAAATGGTCTTATTAAAAAAAAAAAAAAAACACGGAGCCAGATATAGGGGTGAAAACCTGAGAGATCAGGGAAATAGGGAAAGCCACCAGCCAACCTTACCTCACCAACTCTGCAGCTTCAAAATGCGAGTTACTTCCTGTCTACCCATGCCTATATGCCTTGCTGTTCTGCCATCTGATTTGCTCTGTCTGTCCAGCTACATCACCTCCTCTTCCTGCCCAGCTCTGTTACTTCCTGTCTGTCTGAACAGACCTCCAGACTTCCATGGTTAACTAGTGTTGGCTCTCTTTCCAGTGTGACCTTGAACTCACAGAGATCCAGACAGATTCCTGCCTGCCAAGTGATTGGATTAAAGTCATGTGCTACCATTGCCTGACTTGCTTGTTTACTTATAATGCCTGTTCCTATTCCTCTGATCTCCAGGCAAGCTTTATTTATTAAAGCACAAATAAAATATCACCACAGGAAGAAGTATGCTTTGCAATAATGTTGTAGTCTCTATGGTAAAAAATTGAAAAGTGTGTGTGTGTGTGTGTGTGTGTGTGTGTGTGTGTGTGTAACTTTGAGTAGTATACTGAGATAACTATGTCATGGGTAAAAGAAAATAACTTTAGTATTTTAGAATGATTGGCCTCTACTGAACTACTTTGAGTATGACCTGACTTGACTCCTTTGAGTCAGGCTTGGTGACATACCTTTAACCCTAACATTTCAGAGGCAAAGACAAGCAGATCTTTGTTAATTAAAGGACTGCCTAGTCTGTACAGTGAGTTATAGGCCAGCCAGGGCTATATAACAAGAACTTTTTCAAAAATAAACCAAAATCAAAACAAGAACCAACAACAACAAAACCAGAATTGATGCATGTGGTGTATCCATTCATTGTATGCATGGATCACAAGTAGAAGAACATCCGCTAGCCTGGAGCAGCAGCTTCTCAGAGGTTACATGGTGAGTGCTCAGAAGGAGGCAGATCAGTGTGCTGTGTCTCTGGGTATAGCAGCTTCTTTAATCAGGAGTTAGAACAGCAGAAGACAAAGTCATATGTTTTTGTCACAAGACTGCCAGGTATCTTCAGAAAGTAAAAGTCTTCTCTAGGGGTCTCCAGATTCATTTTAGTCAGAGCTGTGCATGTTCAAGTTTGAGTGGGTTATCAAGGCACAAACTTTCCTATTTTCTATGTAAAGTGGAGTACAAAAATTCTACATCCAAAGACCACCCTTTCTGTATTGATGACATCATCAAAATAATTTTATTATATAAAATCATATCTGCAGGGGAATAGCCATCTAAAGTGGAAAAAAAGCAAGTATGATAATTCCCAAAATCATGTTTTAATATGAGTGGTCTTGGTAGCTAGAAGACTCTTGGAAATAATATTGGATTAGCATAACCTTAATCAGGTGGTGAGTCTAGCCCAAGCTGTGTTCCAGATGGGAGCTCTTTCCTGGAGCACATCACCACAGCTCCAGGCACCTGGTATGCATTTCTGGTCTATTTTTTTCCATTTCTTTTCCAATTATCTGAAAACCCCAGAAGTTATTTGCTTCCATCTGACAGCAACAGCTGCACACATCCAGCATCCTGCAGTGGAGTTCTGACAGCCCTTCATAACTGGGCCACAGAATCTATCAGTGAGTCCATAGGAACTTTCACTACCCCACAATCACAAAAGCCCCATCCTGATCTACTTTACAGATGGAATCCTGCTCAGAGAACATGATGAAAGGGAAAACAGGGGTCTGGATGGCCTTGAAAGACAAACGTCAGAAAACAAATGGACACAGCCACTTATGTAAAGCTGACACCTCAGAAGTTCCAGACATGCTGAGAGACCCCACTTTTCTTAGCCTGTGCTGCCCTGTAAAGCAGAGCCTCATGCATGCATCGGGTTAGTTTAGGAAGTGATTCCAAGAAACAGCAGGGCAGTGCTGACAAAGTCAAATGTGAAAAGAGGGCAAAGGAAATTTTTGGTCAACCCACAGCATTTGGGCCTTCTGAGTTGGAAAGTACTGCCGGGCTAGGAACAGGCAGAACAGTTTGTTCTTCAGCTCAGTCTCCCATTGGTCAAACTTTGTAATTGTAAATTGTAAAATACGAAATCTCAATTGATTTCCACAAGGTTCCATCTTACAGCATCAGTCACCTAAAGTAAAAAGTATGTAGTACTGTTGGGCTTTTGTGGATCTGTCTGTATGACTCAAAACTGTTCACATAAGCATACATCTAGCATCACACATCTTCAACTACTTACAGAATAGCAAGAGGCCATTAGTTCTCCTACATTCCTAGAATGTATGTGTATAAACTGTGGGTGTATGCTGTAGCTTCCTCACACTTTGGCATCAAAAGAACTTAGGGCAGTGGTTCTCAGCCTTCCTACTGCTGCAACCTGTTAATACAATTCCTCATGTTGTGACAGCTCCCAAGCATAAAATTATTTAACTGCCACTTCATAATTGTAATTTCGTTACTGTTATGAACTAAAGTGTAAATATCTGATGTGCAACCCCCAAGGGGGTCGTGACCCACAGGCTGAGAATCAGTGGCTTAGGGGCACGCACTGAGGTCTGAGCACTGCAACATAGACAAAAGTACATCTATTTCAGTTGGTTCCAGAGGACTATGGAGAATAATAGGTGGATTGAAAGAGTGAAATGGTTTACTGAACCTTTAGATGAAACTTCTAGAAAAATCATTTTTTGCAAACTCTGACTCAAAAGTAGAAGAAGGTCAAATACTTGTTAAAATTCCTTGGGTTTTCAAGATAAATAACACATTTGGATGTGCTATTGCAACCCATTTACTGAATGACCCAAGGGCTGGCAATTTTTAATGGGTCCCACCCAAAAGAGGGTTCTCTGCTGTGACTGGTATGACTAGACCACAGATGCCATGTTCTTGAAATATCTATGCCAGATTGTAATGCTGAATAATGACTCTTGCAATCTTGGTAGAAAATGTATAGCAGATGTCCCTAAAGTTTGAAAGCAAATATTCTCCTCTTGAAAGGCATTTGAGTTCCAACAAAACATGGGATACCTAACTTCAGTAAATAGTCAAGAGCTTGGAGTATCCTTTATGATCTGGGTAGTATCTGAGCAAGCCACTCAAATATAGTATCAACTATAGCCTAATAGGAGAATCTTTTATGTGTGAGACCAAGTGTAGGTAGGTGCCAACTTCATATGTGACCTTCGTAACTGGGTTATCCTGAGAATGCTGTGCCTAAATCTCTACTACCAGACAAGCCTTGACCCTCATCTTGCATCTCACTGAGTTCCAAAGACCTGTAGAAAGAGAAGAAAACAGGTGAACCAGTATGATAGATTATTCACCAGAGCACAGAGATACTTGATCAGAGTAGGATTCTATGGAGAAACAGCCCAACTCATGTGGCTTCAGAGGGCACTGAAGGTGGGAAATACTAATGGGAAACGCAAGCTCCACTTGCTGTTCCCATGGTTCATTGACCCCCTAGGTGACTTGTGATAGACTCAGAGCTTACAATAAACAAGACTGAACAACTAGAGACAAGATGCTTTGAGGATAGATTATGGAGAGAAAATAGGTCTTAAACATAAGCACACTTTTATTTTAAATACACACTTCAAAAGTATGTCCTCTATAAAAAAGGCTTACAATAATCAAATGTATATGACATTTTAGTCCATGGATGCTAAGATGCTAATCTACATTTTTGTGCGGCCAACTCTACAAAGGCAGTCAAATGGGTAGGAACAGGTGCTACACATTGGCTCTGTGACACCAATTCCCCTCATCAAAGCTGACCTGACTATATCTTTACCTAATATTGATGCTCTAATAAATAAGTAGCCTTAGGGGACCAGTTAACCAACCTGGTGAGTGGTGAATTGTACTAGAAAGGCTTTTCACATAAATTCCATAGTAATTGTCCTCACTGGAATAGTTAGTCCTTGTGGATTTGGAATTTTCTTCCTTTGTTTATCAGTCTTCTGACAGTAATACCATTGGCAAGTTTTATCCAATTCCATGTAAAACCTCATGTTTTCCCACTCACAATTTTTGTGATTTAGAATGGCGAACTCCTGGATATGTGTGTGTGTGTGTGTGTGTGTGTGTGTGTGTGTGTGTGTGTAGGAGGGGGGCAAATAGAAAAACAGAAACACACAATGAGACAGACACAAACACATATAGCCATGAACACAATGCTCGAATTTTATTATCTACTTGGGGAAACACTTATTATCAATTTAAAAGAGAGTTTCTGAATCCTGTATGTTGTTATCTAAATATACAGATATGATAAATGCATTTACACAGTAAAGCATATCTTGTTTCTTTATCCATTGAACATTATCTTTACAAAGATAATAAAATGTATAGTAAAATGACTCTAGAAAAATTTTAGCTATCTCCAAACCCTAGAGCACTGCAAATTTCCCACTGAGATCCCACTACACAAGCACAAGTCACCCCAGGGGTCCCAAATACCTTTTGAATAAAAGTTCTTTAAAATGTTTTGAATGATGTGATAGAAAGAACCAAAAACATTGGATCATATTAAAAATATTTGGAATATTTTTTGGAGATGGCAGAGAGACTATTAACGTCAAATATGGTCTCAATATCACTTCCTACAGGTGAATGAAAACTAGAAACAGTACTTTAGTATTACCAATATGCATGTAGCTGAATTAAAAGATGCAGGATACCTACGATAACATGCATATATTATTTTGTTTTCAGATCATATACATTAACCTTAACAACTAAAATAAAATAAAACAAAAACGAAAAAATTGTCTCAACTGGTTGTTATTAAACTTACAAAATCTAATTTTTGCCTGCTCACTATTTCTTTGTGAAAAAAAACATACCACAGACAGAGCCAATTAAATGTATACACACGTTTGCATAATCAAGGGACTGGCATTATTTATGCATTTATTGGGTTGTTTTATTACTTTATTATGTTATTGTAACAAAAGAGCTAATTTTTATTGCATCACTTAACCAATGCGTGCTTTCGGGTAGGTACTGATTCGTGGTTTTTGTTTTCCTTCCCTTTCCCTAGAACATCACAGAGCAACAAAGAATACAGGTCATCATCTGAGAAGAGTTGGAACTGGAGTAGAGCTGGGTGGGTGGATGGAGGAGCAGTAGCTGGGATGTGGGAGGAAGAACAGCTAAGTTTCCCGTGGTAGATGATAATTCATCAGAGTAATGGATAGTCATGTTAAGAGTTTTTATTCTAACTCTGATATAATTTGCCACTTTAAGGTTGTAAAAATCTTAATCTTTAGTATTGTGTCTGGTACAGTTAAAAGCATCATTGTCAGTTGTTTAGTCCACCAACTAAGGTAGGGAAAAAAAATGGCATGCACAGTCACCCTGGGTGTATAGGGTCCATCAGTTTATACAGCAAAAATCACTATATCCAAATGCTGCCGCTTTAGGTTGGAATTTGACAGAGTTACATTGGTCTTTTGTTACTAATCTTCAAACTAGATAAATCTCTCATCACTGACCTCTAGTTCCATGAGATTTTAGAGCCTATAGTTCATTGTCACTCTGTATTGTAGAAAGCTCAGCAGCATTTTATGATGATTGAATCCCACTATGCATACCAATAGTATCCCAGTCTGGTAAGCAACAATATCATAAACACTTCCAAATGTTCCCTTTGGGGAAAGTGTTCACTATTGAGATCTACTGCATTAGACATATTAAGCAAATTAGAAACTTGCAAATCTTACAGACACAAACTGTGAAAAGATGTTAGGCTTTTCCCATTCTATTAACATTTAAGTTGACCCAACTAGTAATTGACACATGTAAATCCAGTTTGTTTACTCCCATAGTACAAACACTTTTCAGAGTACTTGCAATGAAATATAGAATTCACATTGGTGAGTGAATGATAAGAGTATTGAGAATATGGAAATATTGATATGGAGTATTTGTGAAGAACTGGTTCTATTTCTAATATGTGACTGCTACTTAGTTACTAATTTACTCTATTACAATAACACCTGGGAATATGATACATATTTTGGAGGAAGTCAGCCATTTTTGCAGTTTTCACCCATCAACTTCCAACTTCCTGTGTTTATAATAAGCTAGGAGTTTGGCAAGGCATTGTTGCACACCCTGTAATTCCAGCACTTGGGAGGCTAAGGTCAAAGAATCACAAATTTGAAGCTAGTTTTGCTCCATGTTAAGACTGTCTTATTTTGCTTTCTGTTGCTGTGATAAAACACCATTGCCAAAAACAACTCAGGGAGGAAAGGGCTTATTCCAGCTTATAATTTATAGTCCATCGCTGAGAGAAGGAACCTCTTCAAAGCAGGAACCTGAAGGCAGGAATTGAAGCAGAAGCCATAGAGGAGTGCTGCTTAATGGCTTACCCCTCCTGGCCTGCTTAGTTTGCTTTCTTATATATCCCAGCCCACAGTGAGCTGAACCCCCCTACATCAGTCATTAATCAAGAAAATATTCTATCAACTTGGCTAAAGGATGGTCTAACCAGGGCATTTTCTCCGTCAGGGTTCCCTCTTCTCAGACAACTCCAAATGTGTCAAACTGGAAAAAAAAAAAAAAAAAAAGATAATCAACACAGACTATTTGTCTCAGAAAACCCAAAATAATGAAATGAATGAATGAAATGAAATTGTGACAAAGGTCATGTAGATGATTTGGTCATGCCTGAGAAGTGAGTTCATAACAAAGCAGGAAGAGTGGTGGTCAATGTGTCAAATCTTTTGATTTTGTTGTGGTTTGCTTTAGTGTGCAGCTACATTTTTCAAACCTGGGGACAGCTGTTTCTAGGGCAGTTAAGCATTGGCCTGATAAGGTAGAAACTTACTTCTTATTTGTGCTTTTTATGTGAGCCTGAAAAAAATATATTCATTTCCTAATGTTTGGGGGTTTTCTTATGTCTGAAGGGCTATTTTATTTTAATAGAGAAAATGCCAAATAAAGATTCACAAAGTCAGGAGATATTCCTTTCTTTCTTTTTTTTTTTTTTTTTTTTTTTTTGTTTTTTCGAGACGGGTTTTTTCTGTGTAGCTTTGCGCCTTTCCTGGAACTCACTCTGTAGCCCAGGCTGGCCTCGAACTCACAGAGATCCGCCTGCCTCTGCCTCCCGAGTGCTGGGATTAAAGGCATGCGCCACCAACGCCCGGCGAGATATTGCTTTCTTAAATGTGCTGTGTTTTACTAAATTTCATTGAAGACTCTAATTTATCAATCTGTTAAAATTTCCAAATAGCCACTTATAAAAGTTGCAAGCTCCTAAATATAAAAAGTTTTAAATTCCCATAATTTGAAGAAAGAATATTTTGCTCTGAAGATTTTGTGTGCTGAATTCAGAAAAAAAAAATGGAACTAAAAATAAGTAAAAAAGAAAATTAGGGCCTCAAAAGTTATAAAATACATTTTAATTCTCAGACAGTATTGCTTAGCATACTACGTGGTGGGGGTAAGGATTCACAGATACTCTTACATGTTGTTTGTAAAATTTTAATTAATTACAACCTTTACAGTGGACCACTTTATAAACATAAACATAGCAAACATAGGTTGCATACATCTGAGAAATACTATTTCTAGCACTTTACCTCACAAACATACTCATCTGTGAGAGAAGTACTCATTGAAGTATTGTATGTAATACCTAAAGACTAGAAACAGTTAATATCACCAACTGACAACTGGGAAAATAGATTAGGATTCATTCTTACCTACTGTAAGAAAATGAAACATAATTCTATTTAGTGATAAGAAATGATCTAATGTTAAATATCTAAAGATGTAAAATTATGCTAACACTCCTGACTGTATATTGGTGCTAAATCTGTCAATACAAATAGGCATGGTTGTCTGTATACTAAGAATATCTGGCAGAATACACAAGCTATAGTTGGAATCTTTTCTTTGGGCTGTCAACCAGCTCCCGAATAAAGACATGGAGCCTTATTATTAATTATGAATTCTTGGCCTTAACTTAGGCTTTTCCCATTAGCTTTTTAAACTTAATTTAACCTGTTTCTATTCATCTATGTTTTGCCCCAGGGCTTTTTAATCTTTCTTTCATTCTGTATGTCCTACTTTCCTGCTTTCTCCACATCTGGCTGGCCCCTGGTGTCTCCCTGGCATCTCTTTTTCTTTCTTCCCAGAGCCTAAATTCGGACTCCTACCCTTTCTGCCCAGAAGCTCTGCCTATAACTCCTCCCTTGCTAGTGGCCAGCTTTTTATTAGACCAATCAGGTGCCTTAGGCCGGCAAGGTAAAACAGTAACACATCTTTATCTAATTAAACAAATGCAGCATATCTTTGCATAGTTAAAAAAATTTCCACATTTCCCCCATTTTGTCTAAATAAAACGAAAGATGTTTAACATAGTATAGTAAGGTTATATACAATAAGAACAATTATCAAGTAAGAATTACATTTAAAATATCCAGTCCATCTGCATTTGGCAAATTCAGATAAAATACTCCATTATCCATCCTATCTTGGTGAATCCAATGTTGTGTACCTAATTTACTTTTTATCCTAACTTGTATTACCAACCCAAAATTATCTTTTTAGACCTCAAAACATTTTCCTAGATAAACAATTTAAGCTTTTATATTTCTCAACCTTATAAATTTTATATCTTTTATGCAAGTTTCTTTTCTGAATTTGGTAACAAGAAAAACTGTAACTATAACTAGTTCACCTTCAACACCATCAGACACCAGAGAAGGATATAATATTACCTAAATAAACAGGAAGTGCAGAGCAAGCAACTTCCAAAACTATAGAAATGGCAAAGATATCTGGCTGCCTGGACAGGCTGTCTATCTTCAATCTTGAGCCTAGATATTCAGACCTAGAATATCTGTCAGACTTTTCTGTGAAGCAGGAATTTTGAAGGGCTGTCCCACCTTTTCTTGGCAAAGTTCAGCAGTCAGTCAACTTTATAAGTTTATTTGGACTGTATAACCAAAACTCTATCCATGCCATATGAAAAGAAGGCATGTAATAATGAGTCATGAGGACTCTGTAACCAACAAGATTTATCATGTCTCATCCAGTCTCAGAGCTGTTCTCATGTCAAGAGTTCAGCATATACCATACTTGTCTTGTAGGTTTTCTAAGTTTATTTCTTTATGTTTGTAGCCAAGATTTTCAGGGTTTCTCCCCCAATCAAATCTGGTCTCTATTAATTTTGGAGGAACCCACAGCCTTTCATTTCCTATGGAAACAAAAGCATTCTCCTCCAATGCAATACAGTTTCTGAATTCCCTTTTAAAATTAAGACATCCCTCAAGTATGTAGGCTGGTTTAATTCAGCAGTTCCTCTTACAATCTCCACGTCTCTCATCAGCTGCTGTTCACTCATCAGCATTTAAGAAATTTGAAGTCAACAAAGCACCATATAGGATCCAGACTCCCTGTGTATTTCCCATCTTTATGTGGCTTATTCTTTTTATATTATTTACTTTTTCTTTAAAGACTTACTTAATTTTTTAAAATTATTTATTTTTTCTTATAGCTATCTATACCCATTTTCTTTCTTTCTCCAGTACCTACGCACACTATAACCTGTTTAAAGGGTGTTTTGTTGTTGTTGTTGTTGTTGTTTTGTTTTTTTTTTCTAGTTTGGACATTTTACTGTGCACCTGTAATGTTCTCTGACCATGTAAGCCAAACTTTAAACTAATAAGTGGCAGGTAGACCCTGTGCTGTGTGGCTTTGAAAGTTGGCTCCACCCTCTCATTGGATCCTTGAGAACCAAGCCATAAGCCTACAGGCCTAACAGAGAGCTAAGTTTAACTGGGAGCTGCATTTAACTGAGAGCTGCATTTAACCACACTAGCTCTAGGAAGTTGGTGCGTGCACTGTGGCAGGTATTCTTGCTTAGCTTCCTGTTTCTACTTAGCATGTTGGCTGCTCAAGTACTCTACTGCACAACAGTGCCTCTTAAAGGAGCCATATCCTTTTCTTATTTTCTTTTAAGTTCTCTGAGGCACTATGAAGAAATTCAGGCCCCACATTGGGCTCTATTTTTGGATTCTTTTGGGCTGCCAAGAGCTCTCAAATAAAGACATGGAAACTTAGTATTAAAATTATGAATGCTTGGCCTTAGCTTAGGCTTGTCCCACTAGGTCTTTTAACTTAATTTAACCTGTTTCTATTCATCTACAGTTTGCCTTGGAGCATCTTATCTTTCATTCGGTATGTCCTTCTTTCCTACTTCTTCTGCGTCTATCTGGCTGGGCCCTGGCATCCCTTTTCTTTCTTCCCTGAGCCTAAATTCCCCCTCCTACTTACTCTCCCTACCCAGAAGTCCCACCTATGCCTCCTACCTTGCTATTGGCATCTCAGCTTTTTACTAGACTAATTATGTGCCTTAAGCAGGCAAGGTAAAGAGCAACACGCCTTTACATAATTAAACAAATGCAACACATCTTTGCATAATTAAACAAATATTCTGCAAAAACAAACAAATGAAATAATGTGTGTAGCATGAATCTTAAAAGTTCTTATTAATAAAAACAAACCCAGAGCCAGGTATTGGGGTGAATGCTGAAAGATCAGAGAGACAGAACAAGCCACAGCTAACCTCACCTCGCCATTTCCTCAGCTGATCCTGTTTCTTCAGACTGGAAGCCTCTGTGTCCTCATCCAAATGGATCTCAGCTGAACTGCTGCTCAAAAGCGTAAAAGCTTAACCAGGCTAGTTCCTGGTTTTCACGCCTTTTATACCTTTCTGCTTCCTGCCATCACTTCCTGGGATTAAAGGTGTGTGTCAACATGCCTGGCTGTTTCCAGTGTGGCTTTGAACTCTGCCTCCAGAATGCTAGGATTAAAGGTGTGTGCCACTATTTTCTGGCCTCTATGTCTAGTGGCTGTTCCGTTCTCTGACCCCAGATAAGTTTATTAGGGTGCACAATACTTTGGGGAACACAATATCACCACAAATGTGAAACAAAAATAAAGAAAACTAGAATCCTAATATAGGATAGAGAGACATAAATCCTTATTTCAAATTATCCTTCTGTAGTTTGAATTTAAGAGAATAAAATAACCCCTTTGTGTCCCAAAGTTGCCCCAAACCCAGACTATTCAGATCCTGCAAAGATACAAGAAATGTCTCCCTTCAGGAACTCCTGAACCCCAGGAACTAATGGGAGCCCCTGTCCCTAACTTTCTTTGCCTTCTGAAATTCAGCAAGTGTTTTGTTTCATTATTCTTTCTGGAACATTCTTCCAACTAAAGAGATATTTTATGAGGACAAAGCAGTAGGCTAGCTTTGTAAATACCAGGTTCACAGGAACAACATTGCTCACCCTCACACCAACTAGATCAGTTAGTTGCTACCAACAGGGCCCAGAGTTTGTCTAGAAGCAGGCTCTAGTTGTGTGTCCTTAGTTTTCCTTTGTTTAAAGCCCAAATGACTGTGTAGAAGAAATAGTAGAGTAACAGCTGATGGTCTCCATACATTTATTGTAACATGTAAATTTCCCCTTTTGTTAAGTCTCATTTTGTTTCCTCATTATATGACAAGAGATTGAGATTAAAGAGAAAATAGCCACACAGTGACAGCCCAAGTGTTCAAAAATAAATTAAATATGAAGAGAGGTACCTAAACCCTTTTCACCACTCAAGAGTTAAAGAAGGACATGATTGAATATAGATCCTCTCTGGATGATATCAAGATATTGATATCAAGAACATTGCATTAGCTTCCATGATATGATTATTTCCATCCTGTTCAAGAACCAATGAAGACCTTTCCAACTTGAAATAGATAGAAAAAAAAAAGGCAGACTTTTGTTTTTGTTGTTCTAAAGGATTTCAAAACCAGGAAAATATTATTACCTCATCATTAAATGTTCATACCCTCAGTCATTAGAGGGTACCAACTAAAATACTTATATTCAAGTCCATGTCTCTACAAAGGTTTTCAACTTCCCCAGTGTTCTGCTTATATTCAGCTTGTCAATATGAGACATGACACTCTACTCTTTCTCCTAACCATTTGGTTCCTTCTTTAAGTTTTGGCTATTGCAATACTTGGGCTCTTGTTTTACTATGACAAGAGTCATTGTTTCCTACTGCACTTCCCTGTGATTTTTATCAACAAAACCTTGCATTATCCAGCTGTTTGGAACCTGGGGCTTATACAGGGACACTTGACTCAGCCTGGGAGGAGGGGACTGGACCTGCCTGGACTGAATCTACCAGGTTGAACTCAATCCTCAGGGGAGTCTTTGCCCTGAAGAAGATGGGAATGGGGGGGTGGGCTGGGGGGAAGGGGGGGGTGGTGGTGGGAGGGGTGACAACAAGGGAATCCGTGGCTGATATGTACTTACGAAATTAATAAATTAAAAAAAAAAACCTTGCACTATGATATGTGAGGTCTCTGATAGACAGATTCCCAACATTCTTAGAAATTGCTCAGTATATTCCCAGCTCCTCCTCTGTTGCATAAATTTTGTCTTCTTGAACATAATGGCATGCTTTTTCTCTGGAATTCACCATATTTTAAACATGCCTCTTCTCCTTTCTCAATATATGTAAAAGTTTTTAATGGCTCAAATTTCATGAGAAAGAAAGGCACAATTCCATGTTCCCAGTAAGAACCCTAGATAACAAATATGTCTAATTATGGGGAGGAAATAGAAGAAGACACAGATTACCCATGCTGCCAACCAAACCTTTCTTTTGTACATTCTGTTCTTTCTTTATCTGCAATTTGCTAATATCTCAAACTTAGTGAATGATCTACCTTCATTGTTTTGGTGAGTTTGATCATCTTGAGACATGAAACTAAATATTGATTTAAATAAAAACATACAGTGAGATGAATTTTTCAAAAAATTAAATACCGCATTTCTGAAAAATTATGTAATATGTTATTTTGATCCCTTCAACAATCAGCAGAGTCTGGAATAGAGTAGAGATGATCAGCAATTCCTCCTTCATGAAATGTAGCTCAAGGTGTAAGATTCATATTATATATAACAATAGGAAATAAGAGACTGTATAAGGAAATAAGAAAATGTAGAAGTATCCTACCCTTAAATTGCCAGTTAATTTTCAGAAATATTTCTAATTTTATATTTCTCAGGAAGTTGGAATGCCTCCCATCATCAGGAAGAAAAGCAAATGAGCCATGAAGCTTTTACGGAGGTCTTCACAGACAGGTGTAGGTTCCAGACTGCCACTGAACCAATAGTCATATATCTAAATACTCTATATCAAGTTCACCTGCAGTTAGTGCTATACCTGTAAATGCATACTCATAGCTGTGTTCCTGATGGTGATATGGTGATGCTCATCTGCCATGTTGAGCATCTTTTGCTATCAGACCAGTTAGGGTTGATTAATTACATGTATTCCACAACTCATTTGCTTGAGAAATCCATCCTCATGTCTCTAGAAAATCTTTTTTTTTCAGATAAGCATAAAGAGATGAAAAAAATATCAGCTGACTGACCATTTATTTGAAAATAAAGCAAATGAACCTCCAAAAGAAAGTGTCTTCGAAGAGACTGTCTGCATTTGATTGTTTGTTCTTGAGAATCACAAGACTCTTAGAGAAGCCACATGAGAGAAACTCACTGGGCCTCTGCTTTGGTGTTTGGTTGTATGATCTGTTGTACAACAAAATCATGTGTTAATAAACATGCAAAAATTATGAAGTTTTATTTTTGAAAATAAAGTATTTTATGAGTATCAATAATAGCTGAAATGGATAAATATTTCACTTTGCATGTGAAAAATCAAACAATTTTTTTGAAGTGTCCATTACATGCTATTCAGTAAAGTGTCAGGGCAAGTAACACAGATAAAATCCTTCTTCCTATTTTGGTTTGAAGAGTCAATAAATCTTCAAATAAAACATCATATTTTTTATTTTTCCTTTATTTTGAGATTATAATATTATATCATTTCTTCCTTGCTTCTTCTCTTCTCCTTTCTTCTCTCCAATATATCACTCTTTGCTTTCTTTCAAATTTACCTCTTCTATCATTACTTGTTGTTATACATATATATGTATAAGTGTGTCTGTGTGTAATAACCTGCACAGACTGTATAACATTACTTGTATGTATGTTTTCAGGGCTGATCATTTGATATTAGATAATCAATTGAAGTGATTTTTTTTCCAAGGAAGACTATTTCTCCCATTTTCAGCATTTCTTAGTTGCCTGTAGCTCTTTGAATTGAGTTGAGGCCTCATGGCCTTTCTCTGATCCACTTTAGCATGTTTTTTTTATTGTCCTTGTTCAGCTTATGCTTAGGTAGTCATCATATATATATTTATGTAGGTAGTCTCATATATATATTTATATAGGTAGTCATCATATATATTTATATATGTAGTCATCATATATATATATACATATTTATAAAGGAAAATTCAAAGGGGCTGAAGCATAATATGGAAATTAGTACAATTTGGACTTTGTCTCTCAGATTTATTGTAGTAAGGAACTTACAAAAGATTTTAAAGGATAGATAAATAAATGTTTTTATTTGATCTCATTTTATTTTAAAATACAAAAATTTTAAATTATCCATTAAAAAAGAAAAACACCTATGTTCATATTTCACATACTTTAGATGAAGAAATGCCATATAACATGCTAAAAAGAAAAACAAACCAGCAAGTTCCTATATAAACCGGGAAAATACTGATGCTACTACTAATTTTGCACTTTCACCCTAGGCTGAATTCAATTGACATGAATCTCTTTCTGCCAACCTGTGAATCGACTCAGGGAGTCTTTATTCCATGAGCCAGGATGATGCTAGTTTGTGCTATTTACAGCTTAATACCTTACACCTTAAAGGTACCTGCAGTGTTACAAATGGCTTGACACATCAATTAGTTTGTAAGGAGTATATAAAGTCCTATGAGTGTTTGAGGCCAGACACAATTTGCTTAGAAAGTCAATCGCTAGTCTGTATGGAATACAGGTCCATGGGATTCAGAACAACCTAAGAAACTTGACCTTAAAAAAGTTCAGAAAACAGCTATTGTTTAAAAGCTAGTACTCCTGACCCAATGCCATCCCAGAAAAAAAGAGTCTTCAGTGTCCACTATAGACATGATTAGAAGGGGAAGTTTTAGTCTTTCTGGAAGAACTGTCCAAGTGAGGTGTCCCATGGCTTCCCTGCTAACTTGCGTGGCAAGTATACTTGGCTCAGCCACCAATAGGCAAGGAACTCACCACTCAGAGGGTGAACCTAGAAACCCCCTAAGTTCACCACATTTGGCCTCTATAATGCAACCCATTTGAATGTGCTGTGCTGATCCACTTTTGTGTCCTGGGTGAAGCCAGGTGGTTCTTTTTGAGCAGCTTGGATCACACCCTAGCTATGACATCTTCTCTTATCTGGGGCCTCCACTGTAGGTCACTGTCACCTGTGGTGATTAAACAGGGATATGGAGCAGATAACCAAGGAGAGTTCTTCTCTCCCGATCTTGCTCAAATATTCAAGTCCTGCAATCCTGGGCGTGTTTGCACTGAATCACCTTTTCCTCTCTGCAGAAAGCACAGTGAAGGCACAAGGTGCCCCTGTCCCTTTGCCTATTGCCTGACCTCAGTGTTTTCCCCATTCTCTCCACGGGGTGGCAGTGTTCTCCCCAGGGTACTACGCACAAGCAAACTGGGAAACTTTGGTTTCTCTTTCCCCATCAAGGTATGGCTTTGTCACACTGTCTTTACCTCTCCAGTGAGAAAATAAATGTACAGATGAAGCGGGTGAATGGCTGGCCCCCTCAACAGCAGTGCTTAAAAGCACTGAGCCCAGAACTGGCCTTTCTGTTTGTTAACTTCCTAACTCACTCACTTTCATTATTCTTCACATGAAAAGTATGATTCACCAGGGCATAGAAATATATGATAATCATGAAGGCCCACATTTCCTGAGTAACTATCGGGGGTTTTACCTTGTTTAGTGTTCTGCATATACACAGATGTTCAAGATATATATTTCAAAGATTATTTGCACTTTAGAAAATATACCCAGAGAACAGAACTGTCTCTGACCACAAAACCACTTTCTATTTCATTTTATAAACAATTCACGGTCACAATTCAAACACAGAAACCTTCAAAAACTCAGTGCACCAGGACCTGCCTTCCTTAAGTGACATGAATCTCATCGTTGAAGAAATATATTAAAATGGAAGCCACCACTTAGAGTTACCCCCAAGACCATCACCCATCCTTACACAATCAGAAAGGAAGTCATCCTGATTTTCCCTCAAATGCTCATTTCAATCTTAAATGAATGCAAAGTGTGAGTTTTATACCCTAGTCAGCATGATTCAGAAATCAAACCAATCCACTATAGACAGATCTACCTAAACAGTCATACTTGCCCTGCAAAAGCATGGTAAAGTATAGCACTTATTCACACACAAAAAAAAAGATCAAAATTTCCCTTCCTTTATGCTCTTTAAATGATGCTCTAACTGCTGTGAGCAGAGCTTTCTACTACTGTGGTTTGGCACCTCCTGGTTCACAAACTTCTTTGTACATACAAAGCAAAAACTTTTGAAGTCCTGTAACTTGTTCTGATTTTATTTTTGACAGCATAGAAATTAAAGATTCTTCTTCATATGCTGGAGGAAAAAATCCAAGGCACGGATAAGTGACAGTTTTGAACTATTTAATTTTCATGAATCTACAAGAGAAACTGGCAGAATCTCACAAGAAGAAAACATATGCAGTCTTTCCTTTTTTCCCTTATACACACACACTAGACCTTGGGGTTTTGTGCAATCAGTCAATGCTTTTACTGTAACACACTGTTCCAAGTATTTTACCTGGAATGTGTAAAACAAGGCAATAAAGTGTAATTATCTCTTACTTACAGATGAGAACAATAAAACCATAGAGGCACCAAGCAACTGACAATAGTATTACTTCAGCATGGCTTTTGGGTCCTATACTTAATTTGTCACATATGATACATTGTTGTTGTAATAGATCACCTGTTGATAACTTGATCCCCAATATTACAGTACAACGAGGGAAAGCCTTCAGTAGGTAATTTGATCATAGGCTGACTTCATCAACAGAATAATCTATGAATGGAGTCATAGCTTACGTGAATATTGCAAGTTTCTATACATTTTAGGAAGACCCTAAAGTAGGGTCTTGTTAGAGAAAATAGGTCATTGGAATGTCCCTAGCCCTCCTTCCCTCTTTCTGCTTGCTGTCTTTTCATGCTCTTTCCATCATGATACGGGCTTCATCATGGCCCAGAACTAATGGAGCCCTGTGTTTCAGGTGATAAACACTCTGAAACCGAGACAAAATGAATATTTTCTCCTTTAAGTTAGTTTCTCCAATATTAAGTCATAATAACAGAAATATAACAACACAATCGTAAACTTACATACTTACCCTTTTTCCAATGAAGAGATCCCACATGATATAGTCAGGAAAGCACAGGAACCATAAACCACCATCACATTAGGCCTTGAACATTTTTCTATGAATTTCACAAATACAGTTATGCAGTCTGTAAGGAAAAAGAAAACCCTTACCAAGTCATTGGGCAGCTCTCACATCGACGCTAGGAGAGTCTGAAAATCCAGATCTCCCAGGGAGAAGAAGGCATAGTTAATGTTTTGGGTGAATGTTTTCTCTGCTGTGATAGCTAAAAGACTATATATACATTCCAAAGCAGAGCATGAAATCAGATCATGCCCAGTGTTTTTGCCCACCAAATTGTAGCAGATTTGTGAATACTGATTTTTTTCATGACAAACAACCTCTTAGTAGCAAGGTGTGGGATTTTGAAAAGAGGCTGGCTGGCTTGAGATTCTGAGATACTTTGTATCATTTGAATTGTTCAAAACATAACAAATTATAGAGGATCCTAGGATCTTAACAAAAAATAAAAAATCCACCAGAAGACCCAATGGCTGTGGGAAGCACCTTTTGGCTTAGAGGAGAACTGGAATTGCACCAGAGATTGATGCAAGCTGATAAACACTACTAAGAGGTGAGGAATATTTTGAAGGTCTCCAGTGCCTGTTGCTTTGACTCTGCTCTAACAATGCCCCAAGCAGTTAAGAGTGAGGATTGGAGCAGGGGCAGGGGAAGTGGGGGAAAGCAATGGGAGGAGATGAGGGAGGGGAAACTGTGGTCGGTATTAAAATAAATGAATAAATTCAATTAATAATAAAAAAGTAGAATTTCTCATGAGATTCCCTCTCCTGTAACTGCTCTTGCTTCCCTCTCTGCAGCTTCTATGGTTGTATTGGGATATATAATACTAGACAAAGCCTCTTCACCACAAAAACGAAAAAGTTTCCCTGCAAAAATATTTCAGGTCAAATGTCTCTTTAGGGCACAAACCAGTCCACTATACCCCCACAGAACAACCTCCATTATCTGTTCTGATAAACAGGTAATAACACTTTATTGGAACAAAATGACTTCTATTTGTTTATCAGAGACATCTGTCATCAATGGTAGTGTTGAGAATTTGAGACAGATACTCTCTGCAGCTCAAGACAAAAATATGTGTTGCTGGGGTCCTTTTAGAAGACATTTATTTACCCTTTCCTTAGGGTTTCTTAAAATGGACTGGGTTAGAAAACTCCTGTAGTAAAGTTCTCTTGGATTGCACCAAGATGTTTGGTGATGTCCTCTCAGTGTTCATTCACTCCTAGTCCAAGGGTATCCTCAAGATCAATCATGCCTCAAGGGGATTTGCATTCTTTCCACTACTTCAAGCATCTAAAAAGCCGTATCGAATAATTATCCTAACACTGCACAGTACTCACATCTGCAAGATCACTTTGGGGATGTTAAGGAAAGCTGGGATAAGACTATAAGATAAGCAAGGAAGACTATCAAAAAAGCACCCCCAAAGAGACCTAATATAGCACAAAAATCCATGCAAACTTTGATGATAAAACTCATCTTGACTAGTTTAGTGGAATAGTTAGATGGAAAGCAGGCTACTTATTTAGCACTTCACTTGGCAAGCAATCTTGTCACAAAATCATATGACAGTACCTTAATTAGAGAAATTAATGGATAATACTGTGTAATAGTCTAGCAAACATTAAGATGTAGACTAAATTTAGACAGTAAATTTTCCATGGGGACCATAGTTAGGAAACATAAGACTATCATTCACAACTATTGGCTCATACTCTACTCCTTTTTCTTAGACAGGAAAAAAAAAAAACAAAAACAAAAACAAAACAAACAAACAAACGAAAAAACCCACCTCTTTCTATTCAATAAACCCCTTGTTTCCAAAATTATGTTTCAGATCAAAGACATGAGAAGATACCAATAATTCTTTCAGTTATTCCTTAAACAAGAATTCATTGTTCTTCCACTTTTAGAACAAGATTCTCAACTTATATTTCTTTACTAGCTTTTGCTTTAGCGAAGATCTCCATTTCTTAACTAGCTTTTGTTTTAGCGAAGATCTCCATGAGAGCTGGTCTAGTTTTCCATGCTGACTGTCCAGTTCCTTCTTCCCCAGAGTGTTCTCAAATCTCAGAAGAATAAGCATCCCATGAACTCACACCTTGGACAATGTACAAATCTCTTTAATTATATACCTATCATTTTGTCTCTTCCCATCTTTGTTCATTCTTGTATCCTCTCTGGACCACTGTGGCATACTCAAGTTCTGGATTACTAACCTATGAACTTAATTAATATCAGCTTAATTGATCACACGACATCCCTTCTGTTTTTGAAGGATTAGTGGAATAAAGTCAAAGGGAAAAGATAAGAAAAGAATACAATAGAGTCTGCCACATTAAGTACATGTGGGTTTGTAGATTGTTACATAAATACTATATTTAGAAAAAACTATGTGTATCCGTAATGTCAAATACTTTGGATTTTTTCTGGAGGAGGGTAAACATCGTAAGTGCTTCCAGCTCCTGCTGTTCGGATGTCTTCCATTTTCAAAGTTCTTTCTGTGATACTTACATTTGGAGCTACAATAAATGACTCAGCCTATAATTTTAAGAATCCAGACAGTGTTGGAAACCCAAATCACCCTCAAAGTTTGTTTCACTTATTTGTTCCTGTAGATAAGTTTAGTTGGACAGTTCTTATCTGTCCAACAAAAACACAGAAGGAAATTTTACATTGCAAAGTGAAATGCTACTGCAGCTCTGGAAACTTGATTACTAATTAATGCCTTCATTTTTATCAGCAAATTGATCATCTGATGTCTGCTTCATTGTAACCCTGACATTAGCATTATTTCAACATTTATAACTAGTTCATAATGCACAGGGTGATCGAGATCATAGTTTTTAAGCATGCAAATTTTAAACAGCAAATTGTTCTTTGGAACTGAAGTAATATGTTTGAGAAACAAATTTAAACATGTGTTTCTGAGAATAAAAAGAGCCTTATTTCCACTTAAGTGTATGGAAACCACATTCCTCTGAGCTGTTGCACAAGGTGGAAATGGAAATCACAGTGAGCTTCATTGCATTGTAAAGATGAGCTGGGCATGTGAGGTCCTTGAATGAGATCCAGGCTCTCACTAATGCCTTCCACCATTTGCTCCTGTGATTCCACCAGCTGACTCAGTAGAAATGCGTTTGTTTTTACATTTGTGAATTACCCAAATATTTTCTATCAATTAAGCAGAATATATTTTCATTTTTCAAACAGATCATGGTATGGCTATGACTTTATGCATTCAATTAATGACAGTGTTAAATTGCATCCTTGTTTGGATGTTGCTTGAACTAAATGATTATTGTGACTCCATTCTGTTTCAAAACCATTTATGTTAGCCTATAAGATACTATGAGCTGAAGCTGCCTATATCTCTAACTGCTTGCTGGCAGTTCTTACCTAGTTTATTATGCTCTGAGTATATGGGTTAGCCACTTCCCCTAAAGGAGACCAAGTTTCTCTCAATCTGATGATCCTGTCATGTTCTTCAATTCAAGTTGAGCTCCTGTATATCCACTAGACCCACTCAGAGATATTTTCCCTGGCCTTCTTCAACAAGCACTTCCCTCATCGCCACCACAAGACCCTGTCCGTTACTTTTTTATATATTAGTACTGTCTTGTTTCATGTAACTCTATATCACTAGTAAAGCAACAGTTTTCTTTGAGTACACAATTGAAGAAATCATTGGATTTTTTAACTCAATTTGGGAAGTCTTTGTAAAATACTGTGAACACATATTCCTTCTATTGAGTCATGCCAGTACTGGCCTTAGAAACAGGTGAGGTGCTTCACAGGGAACCATTCCAGAGGTCTTCATCCTACGATAATCTAGTGACATGATGTCCACTCAGGACACTGCTATTGCCTCAAGGGAAAAGAACGGTCCTCTCAATAAATCATGCCAAGGACACTAAATATCTGTAGATACTACAGTGAAGGCTGGCCATTACACAGAAACTATATCAATCCACAAGTCCAGCCCTACAGAAGATACTAGAAGGAAAACTCCAACCCAAGGAGGTTCACTACACCCATGAAAATCCAGAAAATAAATAATCTCAAACTAGCATAACTGAAGAAGGGAAACACACACACACACACACACACACACACACACACACACACACACACATACACATTGCACATATCCTAAATGGTCTTATAATAAAAACCTGGAGCCAGATATCAGGGTGAAAACTGAAAGATCAGAGAAGCAGAGCAAGCCACAGTTACCACTTCTTACCTCACCAACTCCTCAGCCTGACAGAGCCTCTGCAAGAGAGCAAATTCCTGTCCCCTCCCACTTTACATTCCTTTCTCTGCCCAGCCATATCACTTTCTGTCTCAACCTTTCTAGTGCTGGAATTAAAGGTGTGTGATCCCAAGTTCTAGAATTAAAGGTGTGTGCCACTGCCTGACTGTTTCTCTTTTAGACTGGATTCATCTCATGTAGCCCAGTGTGGCCTTGAACTTAGAGAGATCCAGATGGATCTTTGCCTCTGCCTCCCAAGTGCTAGGATTAAAGGTATATAACACCAATGCCTGACCTCTGTGGCTAACTCTGTGGCTCGCTCTGTCCTTTGATCTTCAGGCAAGCTTTATTTCCTAGATTACAAATATATCAACACACACACACACACACACACACACACACACACACACATATACACACACACACACACACACACACACACACACACACACACACACTACAAGAACACTTGCTCAACTCTGTTCAAAGCAACTTTATTTGTAATAGCCAGAAACTGGAAACAACCTAGATGTCACTCAACCAAAGAATGGATCAAGAAAATGTGGTACATTTACACAACAGGGTATTACTCAGCTGTTAAAAACAATGATATCATGAAATTTGTAGGCAAATGAATGGAACTAGATAAAATCATCCTGAGTGAGGTAACAAAGACCCAGAAAGACAAACATGGTATACATTCATTTATAAGTGGATCTTAATTGTAAATGATAATTATGCTACATTCCACAGACCCAGTGAGGCTAAGTAACAAGGAGGACTCAAGGAGAGATGTATGGATCTCTCTGAGAAGTGGAAATAGAATAGGTTTTGCATGTGGACTAGGTGCAAGTCAGGATGGAAACAGGAGGGAGCAGGTGAGGGGATGGAGGGAAAAAATACTATGAAAGACAACTGGAATTGGGGGCATTGTGGGGTTAGGTAGAAATCTAGTGCAATGGAGACTCCAGGGAATACAAGGGTGACCCTAGTGAATACATCTAGCAATGGCAGATAAGGAACCAGAACTGGTTATCTTCTGTAAATAGACAAGGCTTCCAGTGGAGTGATTGGAACACCAACTGGACCACAAAACCTTCAACCAGCAATTTGTCCTGCTTACAAGATGTGCTGGGGTAATGGTGGACCAGAGTATATGTGAATGGCCAACCAATGTCTGGTTCAACTTGAGATCCATGCCACAAGAGGGAGTGCATGCCTGACACTGTCTGGAGGTCCATGTACCAGAAGTTGGATAGCCCAGAGTCCTAAGATAGACCCAAACATGACTGGCAAAAAAAAAAAAAAGTCAATGAAATGTTTCCTAATGATACTCTGTTATACTTGCAGATTGGAGCCTAACATAATTATCATCAGAGAGGCTTTATCCAGCAACTGATGGGAGCAGATGCAAAGCCCCATGTAGCTGAAGTTTTCTTGGTCCTGCCTGGCTCCTGCAGCCCTGCAGCCACTTGGACCCAAGTAAACACAGAGGCTTGTATTAATTAAAACTGTTCGGCCATTATCTCAGGCTAACTATTGACTAGCTCTTACACTTAAATTAACCCATAATTCTTATTTATGTTTAGCCATGTGGCTTGGTACCTTTTCTCAGTTCTACCTTTACATCTTGCTTCCTCTGTATCTGGCTGGTAACTCCTGACTCAGCCTTCCTGTTCCCTGAATTCTCCTCTCTGCTTATCCTACCTATACTATACTTCCTGCTTGGTTACTGGCCAATCAGCATTTTATTTATCAACCAAATCAGAGCAACACACATTCACAGCATACAGAAAGACAACCCCAGCAGACCCACAGCCAAATATTAAATGGATCTTGGAGGATCCTTTGAAAGAGGGGAAGGAATGATTATAGGAGCTAGAGGTGTCAAAGACACCACAAGAAAACGGCCCACCGAATCAACTAACCTGGGCAAATAGGGGCTCACAAAGACTGAACCGATAATCAGGGATCCTATATGGGTCTGACCTAGGTCTTCTGAATATATGTTATGCTTGTGTTAGCTTGCTGTTCTTGTGGGACTCCTAACAGCAGGAGTGGGGGTTGTCCGTGACTCTTTTGTCTGCTTTTAAGACTCTTTTTCTACTTCTGGGTTGCATTGTCCAGCCTTAATATGAGGGGATATGCCTAATTTTATTGCACCTTGATATGCCATGTTTAGTTGATATCTCAGGAAGCCCGCCTTTTTCTAAAGGGAAATGGAAGAGGGGTGTATCTAGGGGAGAGGGGAGGTGTGGAGAGACTGGGAGGAGAGGTGGGAGAGGAAAGTGTGATTGGGATGTAATGCATCAGAGAAGAATAAATTTTAAAAAAATCAAAGCATAGTTTACAAATTAAAAACTATAATGATATACATTGCACTCATGGACATGACTTCTATCAAAGGAAGAAGAAAAGGAGGAGAAAAGAGGGAAGTTAAAAGAAAACAACACATTTGGTGAAGAGTGGAGATATTGGAGCTCTGGTATACCTTTAAGGAGGGTATAATGGTATAGTCACTGTGGAAATGAAATAACAGTTCATTGAAATATTATAAGCACAATTGCCATATGATACTGCTTTAAAATATATACCCAAAAGAATTGACAGCAGAACTTCAAAGAGACATTTGTACCAATGCTGCCGTGTTGACAGCAGCATGATTCTCAAAAGTAAACTGCAGATGTGACCAATCTGCCTATGAAAAGATGAACAAATACTAAAAACATTACATACTGCTAATACAAAGGAAGGAAATTCTAACATATAATAGCATCAATGAAGCGGGAGGACATCATACTAAGTGAAAGAAGCTAGCCCATCACCAAAATGACAGGATGTGGAGTAGTTAGAACAGTCAAAAACACAGGGCCAGGAAATAGAATGTGGGTTTCCACGGCTTGGCATGAATGGGATGAGAAGTTATTGTTTAATGGATATAGAATCCAAATTTTACAAATTAAAAGAATGATGGAAGCTGAAGGTGGTGATGGCTGAACAATACTATAAATGCATCTAAATTGATTAGCCACGCAGCTAAAATGATTACATTGATAAAGATTATTATACCTCTTTTAGCAAAAACAAGATTTTTTTAGTTTTTATTTATAACTGTGTATCTTTATATGATCTTGGTCTTAGGAGACGGGTGTGGACATTCCATGGTATGTGGAGGCCAGAAGAAGACATTGAGGAGCTGGTTCTCTCTAGGGATCAAACTCAGGTCATCAGGCTTGTACAGCAAGGATCTTACTCACTGAGCCATCTTGTTGACCCTAAGACAAATTTATCATGTAATAAAATACAACAATATAAAACTGGAACAACACTCATCCAGCCATAACTCAGATTAGCATACAGGATACTATCACTGACCTTTCTTATCAACACCATCCCCATTCACTCATCCCAACACATAAAAAGTAACTGCTTGTCTCATGAATACACTTCCCTTCTCCTGTAGACATCTTTCCTTTCTCACTAGCACCATGAAAATTCAAAACATTTTGTCTTATCCTCAGTCTGAATTAAAGTAATGTTTTCTAGCCCTTCCAAACCATCTTACAGTGTCTTCGGTGTTAGTTTTAACCACTGTTGTCTTCCCAGGTGTCTTCAGCACCTTCCCACTGCCCTCAAATGCATGTGTACCTCACATTGTGGGCCAGCAGTCCCTAAAACTTAATGTGCAGTGATTTTTGTACTATCATGTTATCACTTCATTTAGAATTTGTGATTCTCCAGCCAACTTTACCTACAATGCCCTTATCTCTCTAACTATCCTATAACAACCTTCTTACACACATACATATTTTTGAATTCCTATTGAAGAAATTTTAGGTGTGTCCATTAAAAAAGTAAAATCATATAATTTGACTCACTGATTAGCTGTAAGGATTAAATTTCAGTAAGAACAGATTCCTTAGAATAGCATCTAAACTAAATACATTATAGATATCAAAATTCTACTAATTGCTCAGGAGTAGGAAACTTCCTTAAACTCATCAGACAAATGTGATTTTTCTCATTTGACCCCTTTAATATAATACTTGTGCCATTAAATATGTTCTCTCACATTTCTGAGGCATTGGCAAATATTTGTGACTTATTTCTTTTACCAGAAAGCCCCTTAAAAATTGAGACTATTTTAAGCCCTTTAAAATAATCTACAGCATTCATCTTTTATATATGATTTCTAGAATAGCAGCTACTATACATTAATTCTTAAAAATTTACTTCATAGCAATTGAATCAACCTGCATATTTTATTTACTATATTTTTTCTATGTCCTATGCTATACCCTCATACATTTAAAATCAATGGTTTTCAGTGTGTACTGAGAATCCTTGAGCTTAAAACCATTTCCATAATAATACTACAAAACCATTTCCTTTTTATTCACATTTTCTCGCACCTCTCCTGGGTGGTCTTCCACACGCTATAAAATCTGTGATCACACCACAGATTAACTGCAGAGGCACATGTGAAACTTCAAGACTCTTCTCAAAATATTAAGAAGCAATTTATATGCTGAGAAAAGCGACACTTCATGAGAGAACTCAGGGCTACGTCTTGGTTAACTCAATGACCTGCAACTCCTCCTCTGGTAATTGGTGTTCCCAAACAAGCACTGAGGGCAGAGCTGAGCAGAGCGGGAACTGACCTGGGAAAGTGGGCATGAGTCCTCAGTAGCAGGAAAGTGACACTTAACAAAGTCAAATAGTGAGGAAAATAACCAGTGCCACTTAATTGTGCTTCCTTAAGGACATTGTTTCAGCTGTAAAATTCTCCACAGCCTCATGTACAACGGCCCCTGAGAACAAAATTAGACACTCTAAGTATGGATTTGGGCTATATACATTGACCAAGTTCCTTGGGATCTTCAATCAATTCTCTGTATTATTGCTAATTGGAAATAATAATGAATAATAAATACTAATAGTTACAGATTAGTTACTCTCAGATAAAAGCTTATACTTGCCTCATGTTTTTAATGCATGAATCATAATTATCATCCTCTGTTGACAGATAAAGAAATATAACTTCAGAATGATAATGTATCAAAAGCAAAAAGGTAAGTGTCACAATAGAGATTTAAACTTATCCTGTCTACTCAAAGGATCAATGCTCTTAAATGAATCATCACAAAAAGCAAGTAAGGCTGTTTGTGAAAACAAAAATACTTTGTAAACTGTAAAATAATTGCTGTATCATAACTACTATGAAGTGTTTGTACCTTTTTGTAACTTTAATTTCTTTCAGAAAACATCCATTGATACTTTCCTTAGAAGATTTTGTTGTGATAAATCACCATGACCAAAAATAACTTAGGAAAGAAGAGGTTCATTTCAGCTTACACATCATAGTCCACCACCAAAGAAAGTCAAGGCAGGAACCTGCAGACAGAAACGAAAGCGAAGGCCATAGGGAAGTATTGCTTACTGGGTTGCTCCTCCTGACTTACCCAGCCTGCTTTCTTAAATCATCCTGGAATACCATCCCAAAGGTAGAACCACTCACCACATGCTGAGCCTCCCACATCAACTGCTATTTAAGAAAATGCTCGACAGGCTTGTCCACAGCCTAATGTAGTGGATATATTTTCTCAACTACAACTACCTCTTCACAAATGACTCTTGGTGAGGTCAAATTTTCATAAAACTAGCCGGGATAATACTTTGTGCAAGTGTTTTACTAACAAAACATATACATAGAAATATAAATGATTTTGAGAAACATCCTAGATATAGAAACTTGGAGTGTGTGGGAAAATTAGAAATTAATCTAGAGTTTTTCTCATTATGAGATAATGAGAACCTTTCTTCTACAGTGTTGGTCTCTATCCCAAGCTTTGATATTCCTTGGAATGCAGAGTGCCCAGGGATCTGCCTTCAGCAGGTCAGGTACTGAAGAGGAGGTGTGGAGTCATCGAACTACTGGACAGATGCACAGACACACAGGGGAACTTTATCTGAGGGACAAAGCTTAACTCTTCATCTTATCTTTTCACTATCTGCTCCTCTTCTGTTCTTCTCTGTTCGTTCTTCTATCTTGTTGTTTTCCTCCTTCTCCACAGTTTTTCTCCTTTTTTATCTCTTTCCCGTTATTTTCCTTCTACTTCTTCCCTGATGTTTTCCTGCTACTTCTCTTATTTTTCTCTTATCCCTTTTATACCTCCTAAGAAAAAAATTTCTACATGAGAAAAGTTTGCCTAACAACCATAAGTTACATATTTTCAAAAAAAAATAAAATCTTTAGACAGGAAGAAATCACATTGTGACAAGTTACATGTTTTCCTTAGAAACTCACAAGTAGTTAAATATTGTTCTTTGTATTAATTTTCCCA
>CABHPP010146195.1:0-42141 GCA_902168425.1 Peromyscus attwateri
CAGGGTTTTAGTCAATGGCCCCAGGAGGCATATGGCAGAATTGGACTTTACCCTAGGGAGACTGGGAGCCATCAGATGTTAGGACATCAGGAGTCAGTTGTGAATGGAGAAACTCTGCACTCACGGCTGTGTGGGGCCTGATGAGGGATGGGCACGGCCTTGTGCTGGGTGCAATGGATGGTATCAGACTGGATTTTACATCCTGTCTCCTCTTGGACATGTATGTGTCCATGTCCATAGAATGGCCTCCATGAACATAGGCAACCTGCCTGTCCTGTCAGAGGCACTTGCTCAGGGGTCCTCTCAAACCCAGCAGAACCTCTCTCGGGAGGGCTTCTGGAGACAGCTATGAGGTAGGTGATTGTCATTTCCATCCCCACTGCACTCTCCTCACACCCTGGGAAGAGGAGACAGTGTCTTCATCTGCCAATGAACAGACTTGAGAGTCCCAAGTCAAAAGTCACGGTGAGGCACCCGTGGGGTCTCTCTGATCTCAAGGCTTCTGAGCTTTCTTCGTAACCCTCACTCCCTCCTCCCATCACGCACTTCTCTTGTCCATCAACTATCCTTAGAAGGTTAAACATAGAGTTACCACGGGAACCAGAGAGCCCACCTGGAGGTATACACCTGGAAGAAACAAAGGCGGGGATGTAGACACACTCACACATCAGTGTCCACTGCAGCATGATTGACCGTAGCCAAAGGAAGGAACAACGGAATGTCCATTAACAGGTGAGCCAATCGACAAGACCTCGAAGAGTCTTGCAGTGGAAAATTATCCAGTCATAAAAAAGGAATGGGATCCTGATGCATGCTCCAGCGTGGGTCAATCTTGAACACATTACAGCCAGTTTAGTAAGGCAGGTAACTAAGGGACAAGTGTCAAGTGATTCTCCTTAAGCCAAACTCCTCAATGGGCAAATCCATAGAGACGGAAGTAACATTAGCATCCGAGGCCTAGTACGTTTGGAGGGAATGGGTGTGTTACTTAACGAGTGCACGGATTGGGGTGACATAAAAGTCTTGGAGATGGATGGTGGCAGTGTGTGGATGAACCTGACGACAATAAAATGTGTGCTTGGAATTGTGTGGTTAAAATGGTAAACCTTTTAAAAAACGTATTCTTATTTATGTGTATGTCTATGTCTATGTGAGTACACATCACATAAGTGCAGGTGCCTGCAGAAGCCAGAGGAGGGCCTCAGATCCCCAGAGCTGGAGTTACAGGCAGTCACGAGTTGCCAGATGTGGGTGCTGGGAATTGAATTTCAGCCTTCTGCAAGCGCAGCAAACACTCTTAATGGCTGAGTGGTTTCTCCCACCCCCTAAAATATAAATCTTATAGATATGTGATGCCACAATGAAAGGAAGTAAATAAAAATAAATATGTTGTAGATCACACTGTTGCCATTTTGTTTAGAAAAAGACCCCATCACTGGAGGCTGTAGCATCCTCTAGAACCCCATGGTCTCATCTTCATCCGCAAGTGTCCTGGTGGCTTTCGGTGACACCCTCCGCTCTACATGTGCCTTAGGTGGTGTTGGAATCGTGGGTACCTGCTGCACCTGCCTGCCAGCCAGAGAGCTGAGCCCTTGCTTGCTGTATAGAATGAGGTGGCCAGCTTCATAACCCACAAGTCAATGATGCCTGTTTAGTGAGGGCTGCAAAAGCAGGGCTGAGCCTTCTCCTTGGGGTCCATTCCCCAGGGACCTCCTGTCTCTCTCAGGCCCCACATGTCTAGATATTTCTCAACAGTACAAGGGCTTGGTCCATGATGTCTCCACAGCAATAGAAGAGTGACAGTACCCTTAAGCCCAGAAGATGGTTCAGTGACTTAGACCCCCCTTCCCCCACAGGGACAGCCGAAGACTGGGGCATGCTTAGCCTCCTTGGCTGCAGCTGCGGGCAGGTGAGGATGTTCAATGCCTGTGGCCAGGCCTGAGCAGAGCTGAGAGGGGCCAGGCAGAGACCGCAGGGCAACTCCTGCCCTGAACCCACACCTTGCTCATGGGGTGAATCTAAGTATTGCTAAGACCTTGCTCCAGAACGATCAGGACCAATCAGCAAGGAAACTTTCAGGTTCAAGTCCAGTTCAAGAGGGAAATAATGCACTGGCATTTATAAACGGCTGTAAAAAGAGGTTACTAAAGTCATTAAATCTCATCTCTTGCCTTTTTTCTTTCAGTGGCCTCTGGCTAACTTTAAGGTTCACAACTATTTTTTTTCTTCCTTTTTTGAAAAGGGGCTGAGGTTCTCCTGTAGTCCAGGCTAGCCTCCAACTCAATATGTAGCCAAGGTTGACCTTGAACTTCTGATCTTCCTGCATCTACCTCTTGAGTGCTGTGATGACTGGTATGTGCCATTGTTCCTAGTTCCATTCTGTGCTGGGGACAGACCTGGGGCTTTGCGCATGTTAGGTGAGCATTCTACCAACTGAGCTACATCCCCAGCTCCTATGTCTAGAATTTTTGTATGGATCTGGGAAGACAGAGCTGGTGGTCTCAGTCTCTCAGTTATGCACCAATTCCTGAGAGATGTCATTGCCTGGTTGGCACTGATGGGAAACTCCCGACTGCTTCTAGTCAGCCACACTGGACACACCAGGGCTTCCTGAATTCATTACCGCATCCCCCTTCAGAGGAGAGTTTGAAAGGGATGGAGCCAGACCTGCATACTATTACCAAGGTACGTTGGGGGTGTGTCCTCTTCCTTGCTGTGATTGACAGGCAGCACCTCAAACCATCAGCACAGTGAGGGTGGGGTAACAAGTCAAGAAAGAGGAGATGAAAAAGTGTGGTAGGCCCCCAAAGACTTTGGGAATTAAAGTCCCTAGCCAGTGCCCAGTGAGCGGGCTCCAGCAGGTGTCTTGCTTCGTCGGAGCCTTCAGGCTCCCACCCGCAGTGTGGGGTGCTTTTTCAGGATTACTGGCTCAGGCCAGATTCTGGGGACACAGCTACTGGGCCCAGAGCCACTTTTTTCTGGACACCGTCTTTGTTCCGGCCCACAGGGAGCTCTTCTGGTTTGGCCCTCAGGCCTGGACTCACCTGTCTCAACAGGAGTTGGCGAGCTTTGCTGCAGGGGCTGCTTCTGCTGGGTTGGATTTGTGGGTCGGGCATGGAAGCATCTTGGCAGGAATGAAGAGATTCTAAAGGGACACCTGTGCCCCTCTCTTTGGCGATCAGAGTATTGAAACAATGGACTCCAAGAAGTTGGGATTTCTCCAGGAATCTCACTCTGGGGAAAGGGAAAGGCTGAAGCCTGGTGCCAGCCAGAGAGGGAACCTTGTCTCTAGGAAGAGATTTCACACAAGTCCAACAAAGTTGACAGACTACCTTGCAGGAGAGACTGGAGCCTGGATAATGATGCAGGACCGTACCTCGACCAGGACGGCTTAGCTATGTGTACTTCTTGCCTTATTTAAGTCTTAGCCTCCTGTCAGGACTGCAAGATGGACTTGGTGGGAGGGAGGTCCCTGGACTACTTTGTTTCTTTTCCCAATGTGGCCACACTGAGTAAGTCTCCTCCTTCCTCTGCTTTTCACTCTTTACTTGACCTATTGAGGGCCGGTGGCCCAAGGCCAGCCTTTAACAACTGCAGAGGCTGAGGTCTGACCACGACATGACAGCTCCCGTAACAGGCCTGGCCCTGAGTGGGCCATATATTCTTGGAAGACCTTCTCCCCTCTGTTCTCTGCCAGCTCTTGTCCATCCTCACCTGCTCATCCTTTTGCAAGATGCACAGAACTCCCAGAAGAGTCAAGACTGGGAAAGGGCCGTGTGACCCAGAGCTGGCATGTCACAGACAAGTGATTCTGCGACTGAGCGAGCGAGTGAGCACTTGAATGGACTCTCCCACCGAGTCTGAACTTCAGAAGGAGGGGACAACACAGGACACCCGACACACTGTCCCCAGTCCCCAACAGGGATTGGCCAAAGGCCTCTTTGGCCGGCTCAAACCTGGGAGCCGAAGCCAGACTCTCAGATTAAGAAAGAAAACGCGCGTTCCTCTCTCCTTCTCTCTGCCTCCCCTCCCCAAAAGAGCGAGTCTGTGAGGACAGATGGCCCTGTGTCAGCGTCCCTGTGTGATATTGATGTGAACAGCGAGGGAAGGCGACGCGTCTCGTGGCTGTAAAAATAGACATGCATGAAGTCAGCCTCCCCCTCCGGCCAGGCGCTATTCTAAACCCAGCGCTCATGGCTTTGGTATCCAACCACCCGGCAAGGCAGAGTACTGGGCTGGAACTTGACATTTAAAGAGTTTGAAAGAAATAGAAGACGACACAGAGATTTCTTTTTTTAAGTTGGTCTGGTTATTTCTGAATGGGCCGTGCCAATGAAGCACGAGATCAAATTCAACGGCGTTTCTGAACCATGGGGTCTGAGCGATGGTGGGGGCTGTGGGAGCTGGTCTGCCCAGTGTTCTTCTGGACACAGGCACTCCCTCCACAGGACCCCTGAGAGCTGGTTTCTCTAGTCATGGGGTGCTCTCTACCTCCAACGGTGGGATCTCATGGTTGGGCATCCCAGGATGTTTTAGATAACTACTGCTAAATGCTTTTGGAGAAACACTGAGTTGGTAGCTGTCTCTCTGGAACAATCCTTCACAGATGATGGGGTGCAGGGCCATTTTATATTCTTGAAATTTATAGCCTTTGGTTTTTACTGAGCTCCTGCTATGAACTCAGCCCTGTATGAGAGAAGTGTGGAAGCCGAAAGAGAAGACGGTTTCAAAAGCCAGCTAACACACAATCTGGGCAGATAATGAACATGTGTGGAATAATGAGATGGCACATGGAGACAGGATATTATCAGTTCCGACATTGTGTGATCTAGCCTGTTTCCTCTCCAGTCAAAATCAGTGGCAGTTTTTTACCGTCCTCACATTGGTTCGGGACACCTCCGTTTTAGAAATCTCTCTGGCGTCCGGACTCAGAGTGACCCTGGCTTATTCTCACCTGCCTTTCCATTGAGTCCCTCCAGGAGTCTTGAGTCTTGTGAAGGGGCTGCTTGCAAACATCTCTGTCCTGCCGCTCGGTGTCACATTGTGTTGGGCCTGGGGTACAAAGCATTAACCTGGAGCTCGTCAATTAGGCCGACTGGCCAATGAGCACCAAGGGTCTTCCTCAGGTCCTGATACTTTTGTACAAGCAATTTACCGATGGAGCCGTCTCCTCAGCCTGCTCCCTTTTACTCACACGTCCTCTTTGTTCCGGGAGGTGTCCCCCATCACCCTTCCTCCCCTAGTCTGCCATCCAGAACCCTTCCCTTTTACCTAGGCTTTAGCCTTGGGCAGTACTTCCTGGCTTTCCCATCTGTCCAAGCTCCATTGCTTCTCCACAGTCTGGGTCAGCCTTCCCATGGTCTTGTATCTTGGGAGTAAGTGGCTTGTGTATTTCCTGATGGCTGTAGTTATGTGCTGACTACCCTAGGGACCCTGCCTTGCCTCTGAAGCCTTCCATCCCCATGTGACAAAATTATATATATATAAAACAGGTTTGGGTTCAAATCATGACTCTGACATCCATTAGTCATGTTCTCAGGTAAACCACTGGCTCTCACGGGCCTTTACTTTCTACACTTGGACTGTAGTCTCCTTGGCTACTGGTAGAGGCAATGAATGCAGCCAGACTTTGCCAAATATAAAATGCCTCTCAGGAACTCATTGTGGTGTGTCTTCTTTTAAAAGAGGAGGAAGTGAGGTTTAGACCATGCCTGTGTGATGCTCAGCACAGGTAGTTGTTAGGTACCTGTGGTTTGTCTAGCCTTGTGCAGGGCATCAAGGGGTTAAAAGTGGAGGCCTGGTTTCCAGCCAGCGAGCTCCCACTTGGGAGACATAATGAACACATGTAGGATAATGAGCCTGTGGGATCAGGCAGGGTATCATTAAATGTGGTGCTGTCTGAGCCTGCCTGAAAGCAGGAGAAGGGTTCTGAGCCTGGGATAAGGAGAAGCCTGCAGCCAGAGCTTGTGGCGTGGGGTAACCTCTAGGGAGGTGGAGAGTTTGCAGTCTAGCAGGGAGCCTCCCCCACACACTGCTGAACTCCACCTCCTGGGGTTAGATGAGAGTGCTCCCCTTTAGCAAGTGCTGAGCTGAGTAGCTCGGGGCTCCAAGCTGGAGGCTGATCACAGCTGTTGTTGTTCATTTGGAGAGAAGAAAATGGCAGCTTGCAGTCTCAGGGACTTATCCAAGGTACCTCAGTTCCAAAGAAGCAGCAGGGAGATTCCTTCAGCAAGCCAGTGAGGCCAGTAAGGGAAGGCCTGGGAAGGTCCTTCCCCAGCCAGCCTGTGACTGTGCTCACCCTGGAGCTCCAGGGATCTGAACAAGACAGAAGACTTGACCCATGGTTATCAACTCCCAGTTGATATGGCCTGAAATGAAAGTGTGAGGGAGCGAGCAGTCAGCTCTATGGGAATTAGGATGAGAGGGTCAGGGTTGGATGATGCAGGAGGCTCAGAATCCAAAGCAGTACCTTAGGGGGAGGGCAAAGCTGGGGTCAGCTTGTGCAGGTTGGAGCTGGGAGACCCCAGAGACCACAAAACAGCAGAAGGGACTCTCAGGCCTTGAGGTGGGAAGTCAGAGACAGCGTGGGAGGCCATGAAGGAAAGTGGCTGTGCCTCCAAGTCCTCCAGTTAATCCTGTTAGGATCCCAACCATGAGTGGGCTTCCCTAGCCCCTACCTCCCTCTCTGAGGACGTTCTTCATGCCCAAGAGTCTAAGAGTCAGACCCTTTGGTTCTATGGTAGGAGGAGGGCTGGAGACTGGGAACATGCTGGGCGCAATAGTAGGAGGGAAGATCATTGCGGACCCTGATGGTTAATGGCCATGCCAGCTTGACTGATTTACAGTCACCATGGAAATGCACTTCTGCACATGTCCATGAGGGTGTTTCTAAAAAGGTTTACCTGAGGAGGGAAGACCCACCCTGAATGCGGGTGGTGCCCTTCTGTGGGCTAGGGTCCAAGACTGAATAAAAAAAGAAACTGAGGGCTGTTGATGTAGCTCAGTAATTAAAGAGTGCTGGATGCTCTTCCAAAGGGCCTGGGATCCATTCTTAGCACCTACATAGTGGCTTATAACTGTCTGTAACTCTCATTCCAGGGCCTCCAATGCTCTCTTCTGTCCACTGTGAGCACCAGGCACACACATACATGAAAGTAAAACACCCGTACACAGAAAATAGAGTAGAAATAATAGTATTTTTTCCCAGAAAGTCAGTCTTATTTCTAAGACTGTCATAAACTTTTAGTGAGTATCAGTGGTCACCTGCCATACTTGCACTAGGTTGCCTGTATAGCCGGCAAACAGAGTCTGGCCATCAGCAGACCACAACAGAGAGGTACACTGTTGTTGGTTGTTTTTACTCCTTTTTTTCTCTTTACTCTTTGCTCTTTTGGGGGCCCTCCATCCAGCTCCCAAATAAACCACACAGAGGCATATTCTTACTTATGAATGCCCGGCCTTAGCTTGGCTTGTTTCTTTCTTTCTTTCTTTCTTTTTTTTTTTTTTTTTGGTTTTTCGAGACAGGGTTTCTCTGTGTAGCTTTTGCGCCTTTCCTGGAGCTCACTTGGTAGCCCAGGCTGGCCTTGAACTCACAGAGATCCGCCTGTCTCTGCCTCCCGAGTGCTGGGATTAAAGGCGTGCGCCACCAACGCCCGGCTGGCTTGTTTCTTGTCAGTTTTTTTTTAAACTTAAATTATCTCACCTACTTTTTGCCTCTGGGCTTTTGTCTTTCTCTGTTCTGTATACCTTTCTTTACTTCTTACTCCATGGCTGGTGGTGGTGCTGGGTGGCTGGCCCCTGACGCCCTTCTCTCTTTCTCTTGCTCCTTCCTCCCCTTCTCCCAGATTTTTCTTTCTATTTATTCTCTCTGCCTGCCAGCCCTGCCTATCCTTTCTCCTGCCTTGCTATTGGCTGTTCAGCTCTATATTAGACCATCAGGTGTTTTACATAGGCACAGTAACACAGCTTCACAGAGTTAAACAAATGCAACATAAAAGAATGCAGCACATCTTTGCACCATTAAACAAATATTGCACAGCATACACAAATGTAACACATCTTTTAACTAATATTCCACAGCAGCACACTGGGGCCGCTCTACCTTGTTGCCGGTGCCGGTAACGTCTTGCTTCAGTTCATCTACAGTGATCTCTCCCTCCAAGTCCCAGATCTTGATACCGGGGCCAGTGGCAGCACAGAGCCAGCAGCAATTCTGGCTGAAGCACAAGGCATTGATGATGTCCCTGCCATTTGTGTCCCTGCCATCTCTTCATTGAGAGCCCACAGCATAGGCTGACCATCCTTGCCTCCAGAAGCACAGACAGACCCATCTGAAGAGACTGTTGCTTTGTTTAGACAGCCAGTGTGGCCAATGTGGTTGGTCTTCAGCTTGCAGTTAGCCAAATTCAATCCCTTGACCAGCTCGTTCCATCCACAGGAGATGATGATAGTCGCTGCAGTTTGGGGAGAAGCGGATACAAGATTCTGTATAACTCTCATCGTGGACAGTGTATTTGCAGACACCTAGAGAATTCCATAACTTTATGGTCTTGTCCTGGGATCCAGAGACAATCTGCTGGTTGCCAGAGGAGAAGGCTATGCTCAGTACATCCTTGGTATGGTCTACAAATCATCTCATGGTTCCCATTGTGAGATCCCAGAGGTGCTGTGTTCCATCCCAGGAGCCTGAGAGGGCAAACTGGCCATCAGAGGAGATAACACCACTAACAAAGTAGGAGTGACCTTGCAGAACATGATGTGGTATGCCATAGTTGGTCTTATCCCTAGTCAGCTTCCACACGATTTGAGGGCCTTGTCTTGAGACATGGACAGGTCGTGTCTGGGAACTGCAGGGTGGTGGCGATCGGTGTTATCCAGCTGTAACTGAACCTTGAGGGTCCCAGGAAGGGTCACCTGCTCGGTCATGACTGCAGCTGATGAGAGTGTCTCCACAGAGACAAGGATGGCACTGGATGGCTCAGGGAGGCACGCGCTGTAGTGGCAGCCACTACGACCCTGTGGAGAAAGTGTATATAGTAATATTTTGTATTTTTTTAAAAAAGTATAAAAAAGAGGAAGTGAGCTGAGCACCAGCATTCATCTGTCTCTGCTTCCTGACTGCGGACACAATGTGACCAGCTGCTGTAACTTCCTGCCGTGGTCCATTGTGTTCTCTTGAACTGTGAGATGGAATAGACATTTCCTCCCAGAAAGGGCTTCTTTTCAGGTATTTTTATCACAGCAGTGAGAAAAAGAGGCCCTCCCTGGAATGGGCCAGGATGTTCCAGAAGGCTAAGCTAGCTCCCTCAGGCTCCCCAGCCTCCCGGCATCTCCCATGCTAAGCATTCCTTAAACACAACCTCCTCAGCTTTCTGAGGAAAGAGACAGTGGCTAGCTTGTGGGCTTTAGGCCAGACCCATCTGACCTCTAGCTTAGCTACTTGTTTCCAAGATGGCTCAGTGTGGTGATTTGAAGGCTGTGTCCTCCTAAGCCTTGGCATTCGAATGCTCATGCCCCTGCCCAGTTGGCGGCTGTTTGGGGAAGCTTAGGAGGTGGGGCCTTGCTGGAGGAAGTGTGTCCCTGAGGGTGGGATTTGAGGTTTCAGGTATGATCTCTCTGCTTCTGGCTTGCAGATGGCGACGTGGGCTGTCAGCTGCTGCTCCAGATGCCACGTCTCCCTGCTACCTCTGCTCTGCCATCACCGACTAGTATCCCTCTGGAACCACAAGCCCCCAGCCAACTCCTGGCTGGGACACAACTGTGGACACAATGTGACCAGCTGCTGGAAGTGTGAATTGCCTTGGTCCTGGTGCTTTGTCACAGCAACGGAAAAGTAACGACACACCTCGTGAGGGCATGTCTCATCTGTCGACATGGCGGTGCCATAGTTCAGGAGAGTGGGCAATGGGAGTAACAGAGGCCTGACACAGAACGAGCTGCGTCCCGGGAGCCTCTACCAATGGGCATGCCACCAACTGAGCCAGCAGCAAGGCCACCTTTGTCCCTTCCTCCTGTCACTTCAGGTGTGAGCTCCAAAGGGTCTTTATGAGGTCAGATGGATGCCAGTCTTGACCTTTTAAGCCTTCCTTGATGAGAAGCCAGCCCAGGAGCTGCCCGCACCCAGGAGCCCCAAACTCTGCCTCTCTGGCCTTCCTGCATCCTCTAGTGTCGGATGGCTGCAGTCTACCCCACAACCCTACCTTAGCACTTCTTGAAAATAAGCTGTAAAGGGCTTGGGAGTTGGCTCAGTGGGTAAGTGTTGGTCTCAAAAGCGTGAGGCCTAAGTTTGATCTCCGGAACTCAGGTACAAATCTGGGCATGGTGACATGTTTATAATCCATCCCGGCCACTGGGACATGGGAGACAGATACAAGTGCCTTCTGGAACTTCAGTGGACATTTGATGGCTACCCTACTTGAAGGACATTGTTCTGGACAACACGTAGAAGATGCCTGAGGAATAGCATCCAGAGGCTCTCCTCTGGCTCCACAGGCATGTACGCAAACACACACGAGCCCCACACACACCTATCCACACCCCCACATCTTCTTTCTAGACGGCCTCCCTGGGTGTTGGGACTACCAACTCAGAAGCTCTCTCTGGTAGCTGTCAATGATGAATATCTTCTGTCCCCACCCCACCTTTTCCTTTTCTTCTACTGAGTCATCTTGCTGGCCTTCAGGTGGGTTCTCATGTCAACCTTATTTGACAGGATTCCGACTTCAAATCCAGTTCTGCAGGAGAGTCCGCAGCACTACACACATAATTTACCTAGTCCCTGTGAGTGAGACGGAAGACATCAGGCCTCGGCTCCCTTAGCCTCTGAAGAAGAGGAATAGATAGGGAGAGCCATTATAGAACCATAAAGAGCTAGCCAAGAGGTGGTGCCTCATGCTTTCACACTCCTCTTCCAGGAAGTACTGTGTCCCACATGTCTCACTGGGCAGCACAGACTTATTCCTCCCGATCCAGCACTGGGCTAGCATGTCCCTGAGTGCACCAACCCAGCTTCCACCTTCTACAGGAATTCTTTATGTCTGCCTCACAGGTCAGGGTCCAGTCAACGATAGCCCAAGTAGATTATGTCAGTGAGTATATATATATATAATATATATATATATTATATATATATATTACATTGTGTGTGTGTGTGTGTGTGTGTGTGTGTGTGCATGGACACACATGCTGCATTGTGTACATGGAGGTCAGAGGACTTATGGGAGTCAGTTTTCTCTTCATCATAGGAGTCCTGCAGTTCCAACGCAGGCTGTCGGGCTTGCCAGCAGGTGCCTTACCCACCGAGCCATCTCACTGGGCCTGCTTTTTGTTGTTGTTGTTTGTTCTGATACAGGGTCTCATGTATTCCAGGCTGGCCTGGAACTCCTTCTATAGCTGAGGATGACTTTGAACTCCTGCTCCTTTTTCCTTGACCTCTTGAGTCTTGAGATGACAGGTGTGTCACCATGCCTGGATTATGGCATGCTGGGGATTGAACCCAGGACCTCATGTATACACTTGACCATCTAAGCTTCCACCTTAGCCCCGGCAATGAGGTTTTGAGACGTGGCGGCACTCGGTGGTTTGTACATCATCTGTAGCTGTTCTATGCTCAGATGGCCAGATTTTGGTTACTGCATCAAAGATGGTAAGTTGGAAGTAGTGACCTGGTCTCTTGCAGAAAAAAATTGCTGGTCCCTGGTTAGAAAACAGGCAGGTAGAGGGCAGGGACAGGCTCTTTTTCACCTCAATCCCTGGCACGGTCCTCTGCAGAAGGGAAGATGGACTTCCATAAACGCTTAATTACGGGGGAAGCATCCAAGCTGAAGAGTGTCAATGAAGAGCATCCAGAGGAGACAGTTAAATTACTCAAGAGCAAAAGCAGGTTTCAAGGACTTTAAAAGCCTTCATTTACATACACAGAGTTGATAAGCTAATTACCCAACAATCTTGTCCTAACCAGTAAAGCTGCCCCCTACGGTCTTGTTAGATAACACCTTGTTAACCTGGCTGTCTTGACAATAATCAAAGTTCAATTTTCTGTAATCCGCACTTGACTCTGCCACCTCTCCCATCTCTCTTTAGTCTGAAGTAGACTTTAAATAGACAGTCCTGCTGAACTGGAAGGGCTGTGCAAATAGTCAGCCTCACACCCCGAGGGTAGCCTTCCTCAGATGGCAGAGGCTGGCTGAGGGCAGCCTGTGTTCACCTGGCAGGCACTGCAGACTCACTACCCAGGAGCCACAGCGTCTCCAGGGCCCAGGGAAAGGAGACTTGGAGGAAGTTTAAAACACATTGCTTTCAAAATTAACATTCCTTGCAAGTGACCATAACCGACATGAAAGAATGTTTACTTAAAAGTCTACTAGGCAAATGGCATTATGCTGATTGCAACCTCACTCCTAGGGTTATTCATAAATTATATTAAATGAGGGATGTGGTTGCATTTAAAGATGTTTGCCATGGTTTTAGGGGCAAGTCCTCTGGAAGAGCAGGAAGACTTCTTAAGCACTGAGTCATCTCTTTAGGCCCTGAAGATGATGTACATTTTGGGGGTCACAAAGCTCATCTAGATTTAGGGACTTTAAGAACCAGGACACAGCTGTGTCTTTGTTGTTGTTGTTGTTTGAGACAGGGTTTCTCTATCTAGCCTTGGCTGTCCTAGAACTCACTCTGTAGACCAGGCTGGCCTTGAATTCATTGAGATCTGCCTGCCTTTGCCTCCCAAAGTGCTGAGATTAAAAGTGTGTGCCACCCCCTGCCCCCACACAGCCGGGTCTTACAGTTGCAGACTTCATACACACGACTTTTTATTTATTTATTTTGTGTCTGTGCCCATGAATGGAGGTCACAGGACACTTGAGGGAATTTGGTTCTTTTCTTCCACCCCGTGGTTGTACTAGGGATGGAACCCAGGTTGGCGGACTTGGTTTCAGGCCTCTTTGTCTGCTGGGTCATCTTGCTGGCCCACAGAAACATATGAACTGTGAATGCTTTGTCAGGTGCCTTCTAGGGATTTGTCATGGTTTATGTGGAGGGGGATCTCTGAAATCCAGTTTTAAAAAAATTTTTTTTATTTATACGTGTGTGTGTGTGTGTGTGTGTGTGTGTGTGTGTGTATGCTATACATGTGCTGGTGCCCTTAGGGGCCAGTAGAGGGCATTGGATCCTCTGGAGTTGGTGTAACATATGCTTTGGTTTGCATGTGTCCCCAAAGTCTGTGTGTTGGAAACTGTCACTAATTTATGTATTAATGGTAAGTGGAAGCAAGGCCTTTGGGAGGTAATTGGGTTAGATGAGGTCATGAGGCTGGGATCTCTGTGACAACATCAGTCATTATTGTCTGAGCCATCTCTCTAGCCCTCTGAAGGACTTTAATGTAACTAAACCCTTTCCTACAAACAAGTCAAATCCCACATTTCAGGCTCAGTTCAGCCCAGAATTGTAAAATGATGGCCACTTTGACTCATAGGACATTCAAGAGAGACCAAAGCTGGCACCCCTGCTTGGTCTTGCTACACAATGCAGGAAGAAGGTCCTTGGGCAGTCGCTGAGTAGATTGATGTTGGCATCATGTCCCTGGACGTCCCAGTCCCAGAGCCATGAGCCAAATACACTATCATTTACAACCATCCTGTCTCAGGCGCGTTGTTATAGCAACAGAAAATTGATTAAAAGACATTTTCTTGGTGGACAGTTTTGAACAACTGAGAAACAGGCAGGGTGAGGCTGACTTAGCTCCTCCTGGGCCCAGGCCCTCATCCTCTTTCGTTTTACAGAGGAGGAAGCCAGTAAGAACTCGGGCTTGTCTATGTCAGGCAAGGTTAGGACTATCCCCTTACTCTGGCTTCTGATAACAGAGGCAGCAGGTGAGAAGGGGCTTTCCAATCAGAATGTGGCTAGGAAGAGAGAGATTGGCTTAGGGTTCAACTTACTTGCAAAGACTTGTATGTGTGCAGGTGTATGTGCATATGTGTACATGTGCGTGCACATGCCTGCAGAAGCCAGAAGTCAACCTTAGGTGTTCTTCAGAAAATATCTTCCCCCTTCCCTCAAAACAGGGTCTTCCCCTTTTACCTAGAACCCCAGGAATAGGCTAGGTGCTCTGTCCAGTGAGCCTCCAGACCCACCTGTCTCTGATTCCCCAGTGCTGGGATTCCAAGTGTGCACCACCACTCCTGGCTGCCTCCTGTGGGTTCTGGGGGTTGAACTCAGGTCCTCAGGCTTGTGCAGCAACACTCCATCTCCCCAGAGCCTCCTAAAGACTTCTAATGTAACAAAACTTTCCCACAAACAAGCCAGTTTCCACAATTCAGAATTCAGTTTAGTTCGGCATTATAAAATGGTGGGCCATGTGAGCTCAAATGAGGGCCAAGGGGGCATCGTGTGGGAATCCCTATCTCTGTTCTAACAGTGTCATCCCGTTTTGTCTTTAGCAGTTTGGCATAAGACTGGTGATGCCATTTGCAAATCCCTGGGCAAAATGAAAACATTGGGGCCTCTGTTCAAAAGTTGTTCTGAATTACAAGAGAACAAAAGGAGATCATTAGATCGAGCTGGAGCCTTCAACCAGCAGGCCACACAAGTGAAGCTGGTATGGGCTGTGACCTACTTTGTTTGCTTCTTTCAAGGCCATGTCTTGCCTATACATATACTTTTAAAAAACTTTAAAAATTGTTTTATTTTTATTTTATGTGTATCTGTGTTTTGCCTACATGTATTTGTATGCACTATGCGCATGCCTGGTGTCCTCAGAGCCAGAAGAGGGTGTTTGATGGCCTGGAACTGGAGTTATGGATGATTTTGAGCCACCGTGTAGCTGCTAGGAATCAAACGTGGGTCCTCTGGAAGAGCAGCCAGTGCTCTTAACTGCTGATCCATCTCTCTAGCCACCCCATCATATACATAGCTTATTTTATTATTGTATGTGCATGAATGTTTTTCCTGCATGTACGTCTGTGTACTATGCATATGTCTATGCTCACAAGAAGCCAGAGATAGCACTGTGGTGCTTGGAACTGGAATTACAGATGACTGGGCTGCCATGTGGGTGCTAGGGATCAAACCCGAGTCCTCTAGAATAGCAGTCAGTGCTCTTAACCATGGAGCCATCTCTCCAGCCCTGTATATATATTTTTTGAGTCAGGGTCACACAACATAGCCCTGGCTGGCCTGGAACTGTCTATGTAGACAAGGTTGGTCTTGAACTTATGGAGATCCACCTGCTTCCGCCTCCTGAATGCTGACATTAAAGGTGTGCACTACCACGTCTGGCTGGTTTTGAAGACATTTAAAGTGGATATGAAGTTCAATGGCTGAAGGATGACTCTGATTTTAGCATTAACCAGACCTGGGTTCCTGCAGAGAAGCATTTTTTTACAAAAGGAAAAGTTTATTCCTTCCCCCCTCCACCCCCCTGTGTGTGTGTGTGTGTGTGTGTGTGTGTGTGTGCACGTGTGTGCACGTGTGTGTGAAGCATGTATGAACGCATGCATGCTCGTGAACGTGGAAGCCCAAGGGTGATGTCAGAAATCATCCTCCATTGCTCTTCCCCCTCATTCATTGAGGCAGGTCTCTCAGTTGAACCCAGAGCTCACGGATGTGGTTAGCGGTTTGTTTCTCTAGCCAGCTTGATCTGAGGCTCTGCTGTCTCTGCCTTCTGAAGTAGAAGGTAAAAGCAGTCTTCCAAGCCTGTCTGGCTTTACTGGGTCGTGGGATCCAAACACTGGCACGGCCAGTGCTTTAGCCGTTGAACCGCCCCCCACCCCCAGTCCCAGAACTGTATTTCGCAGAGTGACTCATTAATCGAGCGTTCTGGGTACCACTCAGCTTCTTCAGTGATTCACCGGCTTGCACTCACTGGTGTGTGCAGCCCTCATCATTCTCATTAGCAGGCACATCCCAAGAGAAAGCCGCCCTAACCAGGGTGTTTTAAGCCGGTGCTAGGTACTATGCATTCAGGTAGAGGAGCATCCCTGCCTTGTAACAATTAACCCCTCCCATGAGGGCCTGCCGTGATCGTCTTTCCTGCTGGCAACCCTGAGGGTGGCATGGGCTGAGAATGCGCAGATGAGGGTGGGAAGAGCTTTCCTTGCTTGAGGACTTACATTTTTAGAAGCAGGGATAGCACATCCTGGGACACGGCAGAGCAGTGGAAACAGGCCTGGTCCTGCCATTGCCTGTGACTTGGGCTACTGAAGGGTGTGTGTGTGAGTGAGGCACAGCAGGCCTTTGAGAAGGGACTTCTGGGTGTGGTTGCTCCACAACAGACCTTCTCTACTCATATCTTAATCTACTCTGAGGCCTGAGACCTTCCCAAATGCAAGCTCACCGAACTTCCAGCTGCCCAGAACATTCTGCTTCCCCAACCAGAAATCCTGAAGTTTGCCTAAAAAGGGCCTTTGTGCAACAAAGGGGAGACTGAACTCTAGACTCTTAGGTCCCGTGGTGTCAGCAGGCCCTGCTTTGATTTATTTTTCCAGTGGGAGCGTCCTTCCTGGGTCTTGAACACGGCAGTGGCTTTGTTTTAGTGTTAGGGGCTGGAAAGATGCCTCTTCGGTTAAGAGCTCTTGCTGTTCTTGCAGAGGACTCGGGTTTGGTTCCCAGAACCTACAGAACAGTTCACAAATGCATATAACTTCAACTCCAGGGGCTGACAGCCACCTTGCTGGAGCCAGTGCCACATGACAGACAGTTGAGCCAATAGTCTTTCCCGCACTGGATTTGTTCAGTGTAGACAATACATTTTTTTCCCTGTGAACTCAGACTGCTCTGCCATTCTGCCGACCTTCATGGTGTCCTTGAACAACCCAGACTTCATCACCCTTTGGTGGCGGGCGTGGTGGACAGAAGAGTGCACATCTATCTCAGCTCTTGGGAAAGAGGGCCAGACTGACCTTCCTCCGAAGCTGAGGAGGTGACTGAAACGCCTTTCCCAGTTGCTGCCTGAGTCAGAAGCTGCAAAGGGATTAGATTTCGTGCTGCTCCCAGGACGACTGTCGACTTTCTATTTCTAATCACTGTAGGAGATCTCTGAGTGGGGCTGGGGAGGGGCTCAGTGGGTGAGAGCACTTGTTGCTCTGCCAGAGGACCCAAGTCCAGTTACCAGCACCCACCATGGGTGGCTCCCAACTGCCTGTAATTCCAGCTTTAGGAGATCTGACACCTTCTTCTGGCTTTTGCAAGCACTGCACTCATACACACACACACACACACACACACACACACACACACACACACACACATATAAATTTCTAAAAATTTAAAAAGAAAATCCTTAAACAATAAGGCTTTAGTGAGAAGAAATGATTGAATCACCACTGGCCTCACTCTGTGTGTGTGTGTGTCTATGTGTACACGGTCTTCTATGTGTGCATATGAAGGCTAGAGGTACAGTTCCTTGGGTCTGCTGTCCATTATTTTGAGACAAGGGTCTCTCATTAGCCTGGAGCTCACTGAACAGCCTGTGCTGGCCTAGTGAGCCCCAGGAACATCCCTGTTTCTGCCTCTCTGGGGACTGGGATCACAAGTGTGTACCGCTGTTCTTAGCTTTTGTACCTTGCTTCTCGTGATTGAACTCAGGTCCTTGTGCTCACAAGGCAAGCGTGTTACCAACTGAGCCAACAGCTCCCCACTTCTCTCAGACAACCAGCTGTGGTCTTGCTTCAGGAGACCCAGCCTCATCACTTCTGTGTCGTCAGAAATCAGTTGTATAGCTGGTGTCCTCTTCTATGACCTTGGGACAGTGTCTTCCTCTCTCTGAGCATCCAATAATCCACCCAGTACATAGACCCACACACTAGTCCTCCCCTAAGTGGGGAAGTGCTCCAGGAACCGGGAGAACTGTGGTTCAGGAGAAGGCAGTCTCAGGCAGGTCAGTCATGGAGGAAGCTTGTGAGGATATCCGAAATAGTGCTTGCTGGCTCGGCAGTGCTTCCGCTGGGGGTTGGGGGGACATGGCCTGAGCCCCGAGTTCCTTTCAGGGACATGTTCTGCTTTTCAAATCCAGAGGCTGAGGCTCAGGGAGGTCAGATTCAGCTAGCCAGAGCCCAGAGCTCTCGAACTGTATGTCACCAGCAGAGGGGGCAGAGAAGACATCTTTGTGGGGCTAGGGGATGGCTCAGTGGGTAGTGTGCATGCTGAGCAAGAATGAGGACGTGAGTTTATCTCAGCAATCATGGAAGAAGTCAGGCATGGCAGTGCACACCTGTAATCCAGTACTGGGAGGTGGAGACAGGAGGATCTCTGTGGATACCCACTGGAGCCAGTCAGTGAGCCCCAGGTTCAGTGAGAGGCCCAGTTTCAAAAAATACAGAGCAGAGTGATTGAAGAAGATGCCCAGACGTCCATATCTGGCCTCCACAGGCATGTAGGTACACATGCATGCACATGTGAGGGGGAGAGAAGAACACTTATTTTGGGGTTCCTTTCCCCTTTCCTGCAGTCTCCCAGGTATGCAGAAACTCCCACCTAAAAACTTCCCATTTGAGGCAGCTGCCTCTAGGAAAACCAGAAAGGCCCAGGGGGCTTCTCGGGAAAGAAGTCAGTCCCAAGCCTCCATCTCTCAGAGAAGTTGTTATTAAATTCTATGCTGGGCCCCGACCTGGATTTAAAGATTTGCAAGAAGACAAATGCCAAACAGATGCCCATTAGGGCCCTGACAGCCGAAGCTTAAAGATAACATTTACATTCTGCCTGGGTCTGTATCTCTCTGTTCCCCACTCGGCCCCTCTCCTGCCTCCAGTGGGATCAATACCTCGGCTGAGGTTACATGGAGGTGGTCACATTCTTCTAAGCTGTTTGCTCAGCGCTCGGTTTGCTCTGCTAACACGCCGGCTACTTCTTCCAACAGGCCTGTTTGCCCAGCATTAGGGCTGTTTGCCGAAACACCTAGTCCAATCCGAGGGGGCTCAGCTTTCTAAACAGTTGGTCCCCGAATCTGTCAATCAATAACACCAATTGGGTTCCTGACATGGACAGTGAGTGTGGCCAAGTCTAATATTTGCCCAAACACGGCCCGCCCCCACTTTCCCAGCACCTGACGGTCCCCAGCTTGACAAGAAGGACATTCGCCAAGCGCACAGGCTGCTGGGAAGATACAGTGTTGTCAAACGGGGACCGATTCCAGGAGAGAAGGGCACATAATAAATATGACGGTCTCTTTATGAGAGGTAATTTACTGAAACGCAGGGCCATTTACCTGCTCATCTGGCCTGGTGTCATTAAAAGTGGCAGGCGCAGGCTCTGGCATCTCCTGGGCTGGCAAAGTAGCCTGCCTGGGTTTGGCCTCATAAAGCTTGGGGTTGGATCTGGGGTTTGGCTTGGAGTCATAGGTGGCCAGGGGGGTAAAAGGAATCGACTATGGCCAAGGACAAAAGATGAAGATCCGTGTTCTAAAAAGAGGACAGTGGAGTTTGGTGAGATGGTTCAGTGGTTAAAGGCACTTGCTGCCAAGCCTGATGACCTGAGTTTGATCCATGGGACTCACATGATGGAAGAAGAGAACCAATTCTCCCTAGTTATCCTCTGACTTCCCATGTGAGTACACACGCACATACACACACACACACCCAGACACATACATACACAGACACACACACACAGACCCCCCCCCCCCCCAAATAAACATAATAAAAAATTTAAGAGTGTTGGTTTAGTGGGACCAGCTTTTCCTCGGTCCTTGGGGATGAGAAAATCTTTTGGAACCTGATAGAGTTGGCTGGGCAGCATTGGGAACGCACTAGATGTCGCTAAATTATTCACCACAGAGGTTCATTTTATGTTCTGTGCATCCGAGAGGCTCTCATGCCTAACTCAGGCTTTGGCTCAGAGTACATGCTTAATAAATGTTTATTGAAAGGACGACCTAACATTTACACAGCTCACAAAGCCCTTTGTTATACATTGGCTCATTTTATCCTTAAAGAGCCCTCTGCAGTGGGCAGAGGTGAGTGTTAGCATTCTCATGTTGTGAAGCAAAGCTAAGGGTGAGAGAACACCGCATCGTCTCCACAGTGAGGAGTGGAGGCGCTGGGATTCGAACCACAAAATCATGTGTTCCCAAGTCTGTGCATGTAGAGTTCTGCTCTTTCCAGAATGGGAAAGAATTAAAGTTTTCCAGTGGTTTCTGCCCCTTCTTTTAGGACATTTGCTTATTTTCAAGCTTTTTAATTGGCATGTATTGATTATATACCATAATGGGGCTCCTGATGGCGCTTTCACACATGTACATGATGTATTTTGATGTGTTCACCCCAGGTTCCCTCCTGTCCCCACCACATTGCCACTGACTCACTTCTTCACTGCTAACTCCCTTCTACTTCCATGTGTATGTATGCATGTGCATGCACATGTGAATGCGCGCATGTGCGTGCGTACGTGCGTGCGTGTGTGTGTGTGTGTGTGTGTGCCAATGCGTTTCACTAGGCTGATAGAAGAGTGTGGATGAGAGGTACTCTTTGGGGTGGGAGCAACTTATCTGTAGTTCCACCACTGAAGAAAACACCTCTCCTTTCTCCAGTCGCCACTGACTCCTATAGATTCTCAGGGAGGGACGAATAGGCGGGGCTGGTTCATGAACTCTTCTTCCATCCATGACAGGATGTTGACCAGCCCAACCTTATACAGGTTTTATGTAGGTAACCACGTCTGCTTTGAGTTCACATTCGCTAGTGCAACAGCCATACCACACTCAGAAGACAGCATTCGGCAGCACCCCACCCTCCGATCTCTGGCTCTTACTTTCTTCCTTCTCTCTCCGCTGTGAGCCCTGGAGGGGTGATATCGATGCCCTTTTTGCCACTAAAAATGATCAAAAATGCTTGTCAAGGCAGGTGTTCGGTGTCGTCCCCCCCCCCCCCCCCCGCCCCATCCCTAGCACCCAGACGGCTAGGTCTTTACTAACTCACTTACTCACTGAGCTAAGAGAGCTAAGACCTCTCTGTTGAGGGACCCAAGCATCTTGGAGCACCAGGGACATCTCAGGATGGGTCAGAGGGTCTGTAAAGAGGAGCTGGGGCCTGCAAAGGAGACTTTGTTGGAGGCACAGGGCTCTCTCCATAGCATGAACACCATGAGAGGGGACCTGCCTGGTGGTGGCTGGGCCACCTCACCGCTGACACCGGTTAGGCTGGGTGTGGCTGTATTGTTAAGATACATGGATTTCAGAAGTGTCATGGATGAATCATCACTCCTACATCTTGTTTCTCTTTCTGCTTCTTCTGCCTGTGAGGTCTCGATATAACCTTAAGCGAATATTTCATAGTCTACAAGATGGAGCAATATAGTTGATGTCACAGGGACGTGGAGCCAGGGAATTTGGAATTGCTCCACACGGTGCCAGGGAGGAAAGACATCCAGCAGTTTCTATGACATCCTCTTGACTTCATTTAGGGCACCTGGACCCATGTGCTAAGGTTGGGCTGTAGGGACAGTTTTTCCTAGCGCAGGCCACAGTTAAAATTTTTATTAAGAGATAAAACATCTGGACTGGAGAGATGACTCAGTGGTTAAGAATGTGCACCATTGTCACGGAGGACCCGAGTTCCATCCCCAGCACCCATGTCAAGCAGCTCACAACTGCCTGGAAATCCAGTTCCAGGGGGATTCAATGCCTCTGACCTCTTAGTGCACCTGTACTCATGAGCACTTACCCAGCCCCACCTCCAAAATATGCATAATTAAATATAAAATAAACCTTAAAAGTACATTTGACTGAGATTGTCTGTTTCATTGCCTGTGGACTCCGGCAGTTTTAAAAGTCTGAGAGAAAAGGCTCCCCCAAAAGTCAAAGAGGAAACACACTGTGGGGCTGTGGAGCTCTACAGTAATCACAAGACCCCGGTGTCCCCGTGTGAGCCTCAGGCCTGGGCGGTTTCCTACGGACTTTCTGACTAGTGTTCTGTAGTGAATGGCACTCACTCTAGGAGCATCTAGTCCACCATGATGCCAACAGCAACCATTTGGGAACCCAGCCCTTCAGACAGGACACAAAGCTGCAGTCCTTCTTCCTTCCTTCTTCCTTCCCTCCTCCCCTCCCTCCCTCCTTCCTTCCTTCCTTCCTTCCTTCTTTTTTCCTCCCTCCCTTCCTACCTTTGGCTTACACACACACACACACACACACACACACACACACACACACACACACAGATTCAGCCAGGTCTGGTGGTGCAGGCCTATAATCCCACCTACTAAGGAGGATGAGGTAAGATTGAAAGTTCAAGGCCTGTCTGGGCTACAGAGTGACTTCAAGGCTAGTCTGAGATATATAAGGAGACCCTGTCTCAAAATAAAAAAAGTACAAATATACAAAGGGATTGAGAATGTAACTTTGTAGTAGAGAACTTACCTAGTACATTTGAGGGCTGAGGTTCAATCCTAGCACCAAAAAAAAAAAAAGTAGATTCAAAACGAACACTGATAGCATGGATTATAAAGCAATGCCAGTCACCAGGGAGTCATTTTCAGTGACCATTGGGGTTCACTTTTGTTTAAAACTTGATGGGCTGGGTATGATGGCATGCACATTTAGCCTAGACACTAAAGAAACAGAGGCAGGTGGATCTGAATGAATTCAAGTCCAGCCGGGGTTATATAGTGAGACTCTGTCTCAAAAAAACCAAACGAAAGGATGCTCAATCGTACCACAAGGTCACTTGCTCAACTATGTTCATAACAGCTTTATTTGTAATAGCCAGAACCACGAAACAACCTAGAAGCCCCTCAACCAAAGAATGGATAAAGAAAATGTGGTATATTTACACAATGGAGTACTACTCAGCCATTAAAAACAATGATATCATGAAATTTGAAGGCAAATGGATGGAACTAGAATAAAGTCATCCTGAATGAGGTAACCCAGACTCAGAAAGACAAACGTGGTATGTACTTCACTTGTAAGTGGATATTAACAGTAACATGCTACCTACAATCCACAGATCCAGAGAGGCTAGGTAACAAGGAGGGCCCAAGGAGGGGACGCATGGATCTCCTTGGGAAGGGGAAATAGAGATCTCCTGGGTGAACTGGGGACAGGTGGTCACAGGAACTTGAGGGATCCAGTTATGGGGTGGGTGGAGGGGGAGAGCGCTGAGAGAGATGACTGGAAGGGGGGGGTGTTTCAGGGTCAGGTAGAAGCCTGATGCCAGGGAAACTTCCATGAGTGTACAAGGATGGCCCTAGCTAAGACTCCTGGCGGTAGTGTGTGTGTAGCCTGAACTGGCCACCCCCTGTGATCAGATTGGTGACTACCCTGGCTGTCATAGGAGAGTCTTCATCCAGTGACTAATGGAGGCAGGTTCAGAGACCCATGGCCAACATTGGGCTGAGCTCGGGGAATCCTGCTGAGGTGAGGGAGGAGGGATTGTAGGAGCCAGAGGGGTGGTGTCAGGGACTTTGCAAGAAAATCCACAGAAATGGCTAGCTTGGCTCATGGGAACTCACAGAGACTGAACCAACAACCAGGGAGTCTGCATGGGACCGACCTAGGCCCTCTGCATATATGTGACAGTTGTGTAGCTTGGTCTATTTGTGGGACTCCTGGAAATGGGAGCAGGGCTGTCCCTGGTGCTTGGACTGGCTCTTGGGAACCTATTCCTCATGCTGGATTGTCTTGCCTGGCCTGGATACAGGGGAGGTGCTTGGTATTATGGTGGCTTGATATGCCGTGCTTTGCTGATGACCAAGGGAGGCCTGGCCCTTTCTGAGCTAATACGGAGGAGGGGTGGATTGAGGGGGGCAGAGGAGAAGTGGGAGGAGGGAGTGGGAGGAGGGAGTGGGAGGAGGGAGTGGGAGAAGAGGGAGGGGAGGTTGTGGTTGGGAAGTAAAATAAATAAATTAAAAACCAAACCAAACCAACCAAACAAACAAAAAGCTTAGTATGGACTGGGAGGTAGGCTACTGTTACTTCATACACATAGGATTATAATGTAGTTCTTGCTTGAAATATTTGACTCAATGTCAACAATGCTTCTTTTTTTTTTTTTTGGTTTTTCGAGACAGGGTTTCTCTGTGCAGCTTTGTGCCTTTCCTGGAGCTCACTTGGTAGCCCAGGCTGGCCTCGAACTCACAGAGATCCACCTGCCTCTGCCTCCCGAATGCTGGGATTAAAGGCGTGCGCCACCAACGCCCGGCATCAACAATGCTTCTTAAATGGAAATTCAAGAGATTTATTTTATTTTATGTGTGGGGCTATTTTGCCTGCACGTATGTTGTGCATCACACGGGTGTCTGGTGCCCTCAGAGGCCAGAAGAAGGTGGCAGATCTCCTGGAATTAGAGTTACATAAGGTTGTGAGCCACTGTGTGGGTGCTGGGAATCAAATCCAGGTCCTCTCTAAGAGCAGCCAGTGCTGTTAACCACTGAAACATTTTTTTTCCAGGCCCCAAATGGAGACTCTTTTGTCTTAAATCAAAGAACAAATCCACACGATAGGATGATCAATAAATGGTACCTTTTTCTGGCATGAAAGTCCTTCTACTGGTCGCTGGATAATTGCTAATATAAGCTGTAGCTAGAGTTTTCCTGCCTGACCCACAGTCAGGATAAATCTCTTTCACCTGCCAGTCCCACAGCTGCTCAGACCCAACCAAGGAAACACAGAGACTTCTATTGCTTATAAACTGTATGGCTGTGGCAGGCTTCTTGCTAACTGTTCTTATATCTTAAATTAATCCATTTCTATAAATCTATACCTTGCCACGTGGCTCGTGGCTTACCGGCATCTTTACATGCTGCTTGTCCTGGCAGTGGCTGGCAGGCAGTGACTCCTTCTGCCTTCCTGCTCTTTTAATTCTCTCTGTTAGTCCCGCCTACTTCCTGCCTAGCCACTGGCCAATCAGTGTTTTATTAGCAACACATTTGCCATACAGAACATCCCACAGCAGTAAGCAATTATGCCAGAAGTCTGGGACCTGAGGCGCAAAGTTCAACCTGATACACATACCCAGAGGCCGCTGTGGACACAGCCACACTGTCTGTCCTGTCCTTGAAGCAACTTCAGTGTCTGGTCGCCCTACAAAAGCAGCTGCATATTCATAATGAATCTCCGTTTCTGAAGACATTTGAACTGGGGACTTGTGCCAGCCCCAAATAACGTGAGTTCAGTGGACCTCAACAACAAGAAAAAAGAGAGAGAGAGAAGAGCAAAAGAGGTGGCCATATTGGGGTGGATTTAAAAACACATCATGGTTGCTGTTAGGAATATACATGTATACACACACACACACACACACACACACACACACTCACATACTCACACACACATACGTGCATACCACAGTAGTCACTGATAAAAGCGGCTGTGGATTTAAAGAGATTGAGGAAGGATACATGAGAGGGTCTGAAGGGAGGAAATGGAGAAATAATGTAATTATATTATAATCTTAAGAATAAAAGAAAAAAATATCTTTAGGTGTGATAGTGCACATTTTTTTCCCAGCCCTCAGGAGGTAGAGGAAGGTAGCTCTCTATGAGTTCGAGGACAGTGTGGTCTACATAGTGAGTTCCAGGTCAGGCCCAGGGAGACTGTCTGTCTATCTATCTATCTACATACATACATACACACACACACACACACACACACACACACACACACACACACACACAGTCTAAAATCATGTGTTATTATTGATGGGAATTCTGAGAACTATACCACAGAGCATACATATCCAATGTACCTGCACAATTGTTATTCATTTATTTCCTTTTTTTTTTTTTTAACAGAAAACCATTTTGGCAGAGGGGAGAGGGTTTGGCTGGTAGGTGGGTCTTGGGCAGTGCTGAGCTGTCACCATGGCATCCTCTTCTGAGGCAGTGCCCAGCCTGAGAAGGAATATCTATGTAGGCTCTTACTGCAAGCAGCAGATACTGGTTTAGGCCGGTGTGGTGGTTAATATCATCAACTTGACAGTATCTAGAATTACCATTGGGCATGTCTGTGAAGGAGTTAGCAGCAGAAACTGGTTTAAGCTGATGTGGTGGTTAATATCATCAACTTGACTGTATCTAGAATTACCACTGGGCATGCCTGTGAAGGAGTTTGTAGACTGGGTTGATTAAGGTGGGAAGACAATGTAGCCAGCAGCCTCAGGCTCCTGCCGCCATGCTTTCCCCACCACGATGGAGTCTCTTAACTGTGGGTCAAAACAAACCCTCCCCTCCTTACATAGCTCTGTCAGGTATTTTTTTTTCACAGCGTAATGAAAGCAACTTGTGTAGCTGGTTCAAGAGAACTCATTCCGCTGTTGGAGGGCCAGTTCCTCCATCTAGTCTCATCCTTTCTAGAGGAGGACATAGAGGCCTCCTGGGGGACTTGAGAATGTCACCAGTCCTTAGGGCTATCCCCTTAGAACAGCCCTTCTTCCCCACGTAGGTGACTGTTTACATTGAGGTCATCAAGCAGAGGTAAGTGGTTGCCATGCATCTTCCAAGGCCCTATAGGAGATTCCTGCTCACCAGTCTGTTCTGTGCTTCTTTGGGACCAGGGATTATGGGCTTCATCATGTGCAAACTGACTAGACTAGCTGGATGATATTGGGAGTTGGGGATATGATGTAAGAGAAAGAACCAGGTTCATTGATAGTGTTTGCAGGTGGGTATGTCTGGGAAGAGCAGGGGGGCCTCTGTGGCTTTGAGTGGGCTGTGTTGGTGAAGAATATTTCTCAGAGGCTGACAGGCTGTGCTCACCCCAGCTTCGTAACCTTGAACAGTACTCTGCTTTTTGGGACTCAGCTCCCTTCCCCTGAGAACCTGGGAGTGGGGTGAAATCACAGGGTCCTCTGAGCTGGATGCCCTGAGGATACACAGGAGATGGCAAAGCCCAGGCCCTGCCAATGCTAACTGCTCAGTAAGATGGTTGATGCCAAGGGCTGGGGAGATGGCTCAGGAGCTACAGTGTCTGCCATGCAAGCATGAGGACCTGAGTTGGGATTCCTGGAACCACGGAAAAGTCTGGGTGTAGTAGTGCACACCTGTAATGCCAGTGCTTGGGAAACAGAGGCAGGAGGCTATCTGGGACTTGTTGGACAGAAGGTCTTGCTAAATTAGCTCTGTGTTCAGTGAAAGATTTTTGCCTCAAACAAACACACAAGTGTGCTAGAGGAAGTTACACCTGATATTGACCTTTGGCCTCCATGTGTATTGGCACACCCACACCCGCAAGTACACATGACTAACGTACACCTGAGAACACGAAGAGAAAGAGACAGAGAGCTGATATCACATCCTAGACTCTCCCAGGACACCCTCCTTCGTCGGGGGCTCTCTCCCACGGCAGTCCAGACCCTACCACAAACTTTGCCTCAGGGAAGCCCTTTTCATGGGGCTGGGCTAATTCCAGGCCTGTGTTTCTCTGGTGAGCAAACCACCTGAACTGGGATGCCTGGAGGAAGAGGCAGACCCTGGGGCCCCTGTGAGAATGTCCTCACATATAAATGGTCTCCGAGGAGATGGAGAGACAGAAGGCCGGCAGTTCTTGTAAAAAACAAATTGTTGTTTTCCTTGTTAATGACCACAGAAGTAATTTCCAGGCTCTCGTCTTGAAATCAGAGTCTATCTGTAGCACCTTTCTTTCCACAGCTCCCCTGAGGTCTGGCCCAGCACCCAGAATAATAACTTCAGCATTTCCTACTTCTCAGTGCTGCGTTAAGGACCAGACCTTGCTTTTCTAACTCTTGTTTAACTGGTGCTTGCCTTCCGTGAGGGCTGCTGTCTATGCCAGGGATTCCAGGTGCTTTAGATATGTCATCTGATACAATTCCACAGCAACCCCACGAGGGAGGTCACATTCTCTCCACTTTACTGTACCTCAGAGAAGGTAAGTGGATTGCCCAAGGTCACACAGCTTACACGAGTCCTAGCTGGGGTTTGAGCTTAGCTCAGGCTACACTCAGAGCCTCAGCACTTAACTGTCTTCTCTGAGGGAAACTGGTCCTGCTCTGGGAGCTACAGGTCAAGGTGACCACGCTGGAACAGGCTCCTGAGAACAAGATCATGAGGTGTAGCTCTAACTCAGCGAGGTATCTTACCAGCACTCTGCACAATTCAAGAGTCTGTTCCGGCCTGTCCTGAAGAGGCCTCGAGAACACTCCACGGAGGAGTGATTGGCTGAGTAAGATGCATTACAATGGGGGCTGGAGAGCTGGCTCCCCAGTTAAGAACACTTGTTGATCTGCAGATGACCAGGGTGGCCTCTCTCACTCATACTGGTGACTTAGAACTGCCTGTGACACCAGATCTGAAGCTGATGTCCTCTTCTGGCTACTTCAGACACCTGCATGCAAGACACACACACGCACACACACCCCCACATCATAAATAAACCTTTAAAGAATCACAGTTACAAGGTTTATAGGAGAAGCCCTTCATCCATGGAGGAAAACACAGTTTGAATGCATTTTCAAGCTGAGACACCCTTTTCCACACTAATAATTGATAGACTACCCTCAAATTGTTCTTATTTGTTCATTAACGTGAGTCCCCCGAGGGCTCTCTAGGCAACACTTTATTAGCCTGGATGAAGTAATATATTTTAAAGTAATAAAACGACATTATTTTTAAATTATTTTTTAATGTGGACTTTCCAGCCACTGACTGCCCTCTCTGATAGGTCTGAATTAGTGGGTTTTAATTGTGTGTAAAAAAGCAATGAAATCATCATTACAAAAATGATGGGTGTTTCAGTCACAGCAGGCACCATGCAGCTCGTTCCACTCTGCCTCTCTAAGTCCACACAGTGGCCACTGTGCACCCTCGCCGCTGCAGGGCTAATGGGCTCAGCGGGCGTCCTCACCCAGGGCCCATGCTGGTGACTCTGGTAGTGAGGCTGAAGGTTAGGCTTAGCATCTCCAAGATCACATTCTGCAATACCCATCGGACACAGCCAGCTACGAACACACAGTGGTGATGAGTGTGATTTTTCTTTCATGTATGATAGGCATTACAGGCATGTTGTGCATGTATATATGTATGTTTCCCATGTGTGTAGGTATATACGTGTGTGTGTGTGTGTGTGTGTGTGTGTGGTACAACTGCATGCACATGTGTGTGGCTGCTGGAGAGCAAAGTGTCTGCCTTGATTGTTCTCTAGTTTATTCAGAGGCAGGGCCTACCAATCGAGCCCAGAGCTCTCTGATTGGCTTGCTCTGGGTCCCCACCACCCACCTTACAAGTGCTGGAATAACAGGGTGGGGCTGCCGTGCCTGCCTGGCTTTTACATGGCATCTGAATCGGTTCATCCACTGAGCTGTCCCCCCAGCCCTGTCGCCTTATACCGACTGTCAGCTTGCGGGCTCTGCAGTCACCTAGGAGACAAGCTTCTGGGTGTGCTTGGGATGATCTAGACTGGGTTAGGTGAGGTGGGAAGTCTCGCCTTGAGTAGGGCAGCACCATTTCAGGGACTGGGGGCCTAGGCTAAAGAAAGAGAGAGAACGAGCTGAACACCACCACCACACCTCTCTGTTTCCTGACTGTGGGTGCAGTGTGGGCAGCTGCCTCCAGGTCCTGCCGCCATGCCTTCCCTGCTGCAGTGGACTCTACCCTGGAACTGGGAGCCAGAGCAAACCCATCCTTCCCCCCTAAGTTGCCTTTGTTGGGTATCGATGCACAGCAGCAAGGTAAGTAATCAATACGCCCGATAACCAGGCTGACTCTTTGGGCCCCGAAGACCTGGGTTAACAAAGACAGAAGACTGTGAAAGAATAGGGACATGCATGACAGGCGCAGGACTTTCCATGACACAGTGTAGAGTTGACACCTTGGGCCAAGTGGTTGCAGGTACCTGCAAGGCTCATGAGAAGGAGTGTGGTGGCTAATTTCATGCATCGGCTCACACATGCTGTGGTGACTGGTGGTTTACTCAGACACCAGCCAAGAAGTTGCCGTCAAAGTATTTTATGACCGAAGCTAATGTTTAAATCAATCAAGCCCATTGCTAGTTTCTGTGTAGGTGGGTCTCACCCCCTCAGCTGAAGGCCTTAGGAGTGAGTCTGAGGTTTCTTAAAGTGGAGAGAATTCTCCAGTCTACCACATAGAATCCCAGCGCGTTTCTAGGCTGACCCTTCGAATTTGAATTAGAGACCACGATCTACAGCAGGGACATCACACTCTTTGGCTTCTCTGGGACATATTGGTTGATGAAGAGTTGTCTTGAGCTACACTTAAATCCAGGGATGTCCTGCCCACGGTCCGGGCATTGCTAGACCATGCCTATGCTAATTTTGCATGACATCATCTGCAAAGTTCGTGCTTGAGAATCATGCACCCAAGTGACAAAAACTGCAACAGAACCCACCTCATGTTGTTTTTAAGTAAGTTTAAACTTTTGTCTTGGGCCAAATTCTTAGATATCTTGGTCCACATGTCCTGTCTAGTTGAGTTAAACACTCCTCCTGTCTACAACATTATCTCTTCCCAAAAGCTTTAGGCAGTGGCCTCCTCTGCAGACACTGTATGGAGCCAGTTCAGGACAGTCACCCTCTTCTCCTCTTGGCCTCCTTCTTTCTCTGCACATATATATCCGTGCACAACTCCCTGACACACACACGCACGCACGCACACACACACACACACGCACGCACGCACGCACGCATGCACGCACGTCTTTATGTGTGGCTCTCCCTATCTAGCCACATATCTCTAGTTGTTTTACTGCTTCTTGGTTCTGTGGCTGTAAGTTGAGGACCCTGGAAGCAGCCTCTGCATGATGGAGAGGAGCCTGTCTCTTTTCTGAGCTCCTTTCTGAGACAGGGTCTCCCTAGGCAGCCCAGGTTGGCTGGAACTTGAGATCCTCCTGCCTCAGCCTCCCGAGTGTTGGATTATAGACGTGCACTACATGCAGGCTCACTAGCAGGTTTTTGTGGCTGCCAGCCTTTCCTCTAGGCTGTCTGTCAACAAGAAACACCCTGCTGTCTTCTGATCTTCCTGGGGCCTCATGCTTTTTCTGGGTCCTCTTGGAAAATGGATGGAGGGTCTGTTGTAAACTGGGGTAACCCAATGGGGACAGGTGACATTCCCCAGTTTCCCCTGCCAGCCTGGGCGCCATCCTCAAGCTATGGTGCAGGAGTATCAAACAGTAGAGGGCACCAGAGGCCTGTCTCTGTTGTGACAGCCTGTTTTGGTGGCATCAGGCATGTGTGGGTGAAGGTGGTGCTGCTGTTGTGGGAGGTGGCACTCAGCCGTAAACAGGGAGAGCTCATGACTGCTGCTGTGTGGGTCACTGTAGTTGCAGGCAAGTGGCTGTCTGAGACTGATTTACCTCCGGTGGGCTGCAGAGAGTATTTGGGACCAGGATGGGGTGTGTGTGTGTGTGTGTGTGTGTGTGTGTGGTCACCATGGCTTCTCAAGAGTGGGTCTTAGATGAGTAAGTGCTTTCTCTCTTGGCTAATTCTGCATTCCATTGCCATGCATCAAGCCTGAGAAGGCAAGCTAGGAGCCAGTTAAAACACAGCAGGCACAGTGTACCCAACAGCCAGGCTGGCACAGTGTACCCAACAGCCAGGCTGGCACAGAATGATGAGGCTGTCCCCAAGGTGTCTTCTCCCCAGGACCTTGAATTTCACCATCACACTGCTGCCCATTTACTGGCCCGCTTCCACCTCTGCACAATGTTCTGGTTTGGGGAGGAAGGAAAGGATGGAGGTCGGAGAGGGCGGCCACTGACAGCAACAGTTTTCATGGACAGATGCTGCCGGCGGTGGGGTGAAGCAGGGCCTGGTGCTTTATCTGTGCTCTGCTTTGAAGGGACACTCCAGCAGCTGGGCCCACTCTGCTGAGCCGTTCCCTACCAGAGCTTGTTTCCCTCTGTGTAACAAGGGGCTCAGGGTCAGGTGAGCCTGGACTCCCTTCTGGTCCTTACGCCTCAAGATCCATGCCTTGAGGGTCAGGAGCAGGAGGCACTTTGGCCTTGGGGAAGGGATGAGAAGGAGGGGGAGGGGTAAGCTAGGGACTCTGACTGCTGTTCTGCCAGGAGTCATTCCAGCCCCTACACCTGCTTGATTTCCTTTAGTGTTGGTGTGTGCTCAGTATTGGCACCTCTCCAGATCACACAAGACCAAGGCCGGGTGAAATCCATCACCTCTAGGCCTACTTGGCTCTCTAGTAAGAGAGGTTGTCAGTGACACCAAATTTCCCACACCCCCATCTGCCTTCTGTAGGTCACTGTCCTTCATCTCCTGGCTCCAGTCCCTCTCACATGGGCAGGAGGTCTGTCCTCCAGAACATCAGGCATGATCTGTAGGCAGTCACCTAGGGATGGATGGGAATGGGGGACTGGCCTTTGGTGCCCAGCTGTGCCACAGATGGGATGTTTCTGTTTGGAATGACTCCTCCCCCCCCACCTCCTCAGAGTGGCCGATTCCTGAGGCTCCAACCTCTTTGTATGAACACTCACTCCTGGGTAGAACCGGCTGGAGAGGCAGAAGGTCTTCTTCAGTCCTTCAGTCTATCTATCTTGGCTCAAGCCCTGGATGCTTGGGGATGGAGTAGAGAGGGAGACCACTTCTTGAATGTCTCCAGCACTCCCAGCACTCTGCCCTTGAGCTCTTGAGTGGTACATAGAGCTAATCCCCCAGCATCAGGTCTCTCAAGAGCCCCTGAATGACTCTCAGATGCCTGTCACCTCCTTAGGGCTCCTGAGACAGGGTGCTGGTGTTTTCTTCCTGAGGTCTCATTGGAGCCATCCTTCAGTCCTTGTTGAGTATCTTGTTACTCCATCAGGCCCACCCTGCATCTGGTTATTTATATACGCCCAGCAGGATGCAAGGCCACCAGGGATGAGACATATGGAGATGAACTGAACATGGTCCCTGTGGGGCTGGGAATTGGTGGGCATAAAACTTGTAAGTAAGTGGCCTGCACTTACTCTAATGGGGATTCTGGAAAGCGCCTGGCCCTGCCTGGGAGCAGGGCAGGGGATGGAGGCTGGAGGTTGGAACCTGGCCTCTTTGAGTTAGTGCTGAGACCCCCAGGTGGGAAAAGGGTAGAGAGGGCGAGGTCCCAAGCGGGTATGTAAGTGGGCAGGTGTGGGAGCAGTGGCCTATCTGTGACCGGGTGTGTTTGGAGTGACTGGAGTAAAGACACCGAAGAGGAGATGAGTCTGAAGACTGAGTGGGCTTTGGTCATGGAGGGACTTGGAGTCCAGGCTAGAGCAAGCCTGGGGGAGGTGTGGGGACAGGCAGGAACTATCACACTGATTCAGGTCGGGAAAGTGGGAAGACATGGAGATATCCTGGGAGGATGAAAGATGGTGAGAGGGAGGAGGGAGGTGGTGAGGAGGACTCCTTGTTTCCAGCTCACATGGCTGGTTGCTTGAAGCGACTCATCAGAATGGGAGAGAGGAGGAACGGGCAAGGAGTGGGTGCTCAGCAAAGATTTATCTAGTGACCTGCTGGGGGTCTGCAGTGAGAATTTTTCCTTGTGGGGGCTAAGCAGTGTCTATCTGCCTCCTTCTAAAGTCCCTGTGACAAACCAAAGATCTCTCTGGGGAGCCAGTGAGTTTACTGAGCTTCCTTACAGAGTATGGGTGGGGGATACTGACAGGATTGCCCGTGACCTCAAAGCAGCTGCACTGAAAAGTCTTCACCCAGCGTGGCTGACGGCTTCCCCACAGCTGCATATTTCCTTTTCCTCAACCCCCAATTTACCCTAGCCTCTCCTCGGGACCCCAAAGCTAACTGTAAGTGGGGCAGAACTCCATACAACGGGTTTGGAGGACTGGGGGCATACTCAGGTGAGGGTCCCGTGGCCCTCCCCAGTCACTCCTTCTGTGAGGGAATGTCAACAGTGAACAGGCCCAGCCATGATGATCTTTGGCGAGCAGACTTAGCTGAACTCCTGAAGGATAATGCCATTTAACGGGCTGAAGGAGTCTTAATTTTTTTAAAAGTCACATTTATTTATTTTGTGTGTGTATGCACACATGTGCACGCATGCGAGCCACAGAGCCCATGCTGAGGTCAGAGGACAACTTTTGAGAGTCAGTTCTCCTTCTATCTCGAGGGTCCCGGGAACTGGTCTCAGGTGGTCAGGCTTGGTGCTGGCCCCTTGGCTCCCTGAGCCGTCTCTCTGGCCCGAAACTTTTGTTTTTAAGGGTGAATTGTGTGTCTCACCTTTTCCAGCTCTCTCCACCCGCAGAGTGAGTCAAAATGAGAGAAGCAATGGATGGGAGTTTCCAGTTCTTGTGAATCTGGAAATTATGACCCAACCTGGGAAAGCTGCGAGACCCATTTGGAATGGCAGGGATTCTCACTGGCTGGTGAGGATTCCTTCCCTCCCCACGCTGGGGTTTTCCTGCACTCCTAGCCGTGCTAGTGACTTCTCATTGCTATGCAATGGGGGCTAACACCTCTGCTTTCAGGACGCGGCAGCTAAGCATTCTAGCTGAATGCAGTAGTCATCAGGCAGAAGGATGGAAATAGGACGACTATTCCAGCAATCCCTCTGGGCCTCAGTTTCCCTCTCTACAAAGCAAGGCTTTTAATATTAAAATCACAGATGCATCACAAGGGTCAGGTGGGATGAGGTATTCAAAGGCAGTGTGAAGACAAGAAAGAAGAACGTGCTCTGTGGATGGAAGTTTTCTGCTCATTCACTCATTCACGCATGCATTCCTTTGACAAAGAGTGACGAAGCATCCCCCAGGTGCTGTGGTCTGGTCTTGCTAAGTGTTCAGAGTAGGACAGGTGGAAAGGCTTTGTAACAGGAACCTGCCTTCGCCTGCCCTCTCCTGCCTCACTTAATGCAGCGGATGGGAAGGCTAGAAGCAGGCGGGGCAGCAGATACCTGTGCCACGTTGGGAGGATGCCACCTGAACTGAGGCTAGGCTCCGGGGTGCTTGGGATTTCCTCTTCTGTTTTGGGGCAAGGGGAGCAGAGGTTGCCTCCTCTGATATCTGGCAGCAATTGGCTTAGTGCAGATGGGGACACAGAGCAACTGTGGCAGACTGTCAGCAGGACAGCCCGGAGGTCCCTGTTTATGGAGACGAAGGACCTAGGTTTATCTTAGTGGAGGAACTTACTCAGTTTCTCCATTTGTAACATCAGACTCACCGCTTGCCGGTGTGCCTGGAGAAGACAAAGTGGGAGCTGTGTGTGTATTTCTGCCCGTTGTCCCCACAGCCTCGGGCTGTGTCTGACTGGTTGATGAGGTCTAGCAGGTGCACTAGCTGCCTTAGCGGCCCCCCCCACCCCACCCCCCGTGACCAAGTACTAGGCTAAACCCTAAAGCTTCCAGCCTCTCCAAACAGTGCCACAGGCTGGAACCAGGAAGTGTCTGTGCTAGGCTTTGCTTTTGGAGTAGCCGTAAGGCAGCACCAGTGGGCATGCAGAAGCGGGGAGCCTAGGAACCAGCTTCACCCCAAATTCCTACTGGCATCTTTGAGCTTTTTGTTCCTTCTCAGAAGTCCCCGGGGATTTAGTTCCCTCACTAGCCACCCTCCTTTCCCTCGTCATGATGGCTGTGGTGGATTCCCCTGTCCCCGATCCTGGCTGGGAAATGGAAACTAGCCTTGCTCTATGTACCACAGGAAAACCAGCCCTTCTGTCCTTTGCACTGGGGGCTTCATCACCAATCAAGGAACATGAACACACCAGGCAGTAACTGTGGTGATATATTGTGTCCCCCAATATATTGTGCACTTTAATAAACTTATCTGGGGTCAGAGAACAGAACAGCCACACTATTAAACATAGAGGTTAGGCAATGGTAGCACACAAGTCTTTAATCCTAGCATTCCAGAGGCAGAGATCCATCTGGATTTCTGTGACTTCAAAGCCACACTGGAAACAGCCAGGCATGGTGACACATGCCTTTAATCCCAGGAAGTGATGGCAGGAGGCAGAAAGGTATATAAGGCGTGAGGACCAGGAACTAGAGCCTGGTTAAGCTTTTAGGCTTTTAGCAGCAGTTCAGCTGAGATCCATTCCGATGAGGACACAGAGGCTTCCAGTCTGAGGAAACAGGATCAGCTGAGGAATTGGCAAGGTGAGGTAGCTGTGGCTTGTTCTGTCTCTCTGATCGTTCAGAATTTACCCCAATACCCGGGTTTGTTTTTATTAATAAGACCTTTTAAGAGTCCTGCTACAAGTAACATAGCAACCAACGAGCAAAGGGAAGAGTAAGTTCCCAGTAACTCCCTGTCTCTGACACCACGTAGATGCTCTCCTGAACTCAGCTTCAGCTGTGCTGTTTTTCATCTGTCCTGTCTTGGCCTCTGTCATTTCAGGGGAATTCTGGGTAGGTTAGTTACTTTCCTGGTCACCTGTAACATAATGCCTGACAGAAATAACTCAGGGAAGAATTTATTTCGGCTCATGTTTCCAGGAGCATGTCCCAGCAGCTCCACGTAGGTTGGTGGTTCAGGAAGCAGAGAGGGCAGGCCAGAACCAGAGTGGGTATCACCTTCAAGGCCGGCTCTCTAGACAGCTGCCTCCTCCAGCTAGGCCTTACCTCCTAATGCCTCCACACATCCCCGACTCAGAGCTACCAGTTGGGGACCAAGTATGTAGACTTATGTGCCCGTGGGGAACATTTCACATTAAAACCATAACAATGGGCTAAAGCGCCTCTGCCTGACCCTGGCGCCCTTTGTCATCTCCTCCTCCTCCTCTGCTTTTCTACCTTTCTGCTGGACTGTGGGCTCTCTGAAAGGAGGGAAGACTGTGTGTCCATGCTGTTTGTGTCCTCAAGGCTATCTTAAGCCTGGTTCAGAGGAGGGCACGGAGAGTCTTAGCTGCAGGCCTGAGGTGTGGTCTTCTGCGCCACCGGCTCTCAGCTCTCTGGTCTCAGCAGCCCCCACGCTGTGTCTGTGTGCTCACATTCATGGATGGCTAACGTAGTCATCCATGTTAGACTCTCTGTTCCTCATTCTGGAGATTCCCTTTCCGTGTTTCTGTGATGTATTTACTCAGTACGGCCCCGACCTCATCCCCCTTCAGAGCTGAATGAGGATAGGCAGATTTTTTTTCTTCTGTCATGGCCATGGAGGTTGAGCCCAGAGGATTCTGGGTCCCTGGCTTGCACTGGAGTAGGGGAGGCCTGGTGACGGTGTCCAGTCTGATAGACCATGGAGTCACACCATTGTCCCTGCAGTGGCCCTGCTGAGTGATCTCCACAGCGCCGGGCACTGTAGTGGATCTGAAGAGTGAGGTGGGCACTGTTCAAGTGCAGGGTCTCTCACAGATGCTCCGCCTCCACCAGCAGGCATCTCTGCACAGGTTCAGATTTGTGAGGCAAAGGCTCTAGGCCCGTGACTCTCAACCTATGGGTCACAACCCCGCAGGGGTCGCCTGAGACCATCCGAAAACACAGATATTACATTAAGATTCATAACAGCAGCAAAATTACAGTTATGAAGTAGCAATGAAAATAACTTTATGGTGGGGTCACCCCAGCACGAGGAACTGTGTTAAAGGGTCACAGCATCAGGAAGGTTGAGGACCACTGCTCTAGGTGGTGTACAGTCACTGCTTTCACAGATTGCACTTGGCAAGTTTCATGGCTCATAAATGATTTCAGGGTCCATTTCCTGCTGCCATTTGTAAATTGGCTGAGGTCAATTCTTGAAGCTTAAGATTTCTGGTGTGTGTGGATATGTGATTTGGATTGGGAAGCCCACTTCAGCTTAGCCACATCCAACTTTGGACATCATCACTTGATGTCATCTACAAAGTTCACGATCAAGAAACTCACAACTTAGTTACAAAAATGGAAAAATAAAAACAACCAACCAAACAAAACCTCTCCTAACTTTTCAGTAAGTTTATGGCTTTTATGTCAGCTTGCATCTGTAGCTCTCCTTGATGACCTTCGGCTGTCAAGTGCCCAAACCTTAACTCAGAATCAATCAACAGGAAGGAAGCCAGCTCCTGGGCTGGTGCTTGAGCGTGTGTGTGTGTGTGTGTGTGTGTGTGTGTGTGTGTGTGTATGTGTGGCATAGATGCATGTGAGTGTGTGTATGCATGTGTGTATATGAGTGTGCATTTGTGTATATATGTGTGTGTGCACATATGTGTACATGTGTGTGCATCCATGCATGTGTGTGTATATGTGTATGCATATGTGCATGTGTGTGTGTGTGTGTGTGTATGTGCATGTGTGAATGAGGAGAATGACTAACCTGAAAATAGAAACTTGGAGTCACTTAAAGTGATTAGTTGTGTTTGGTTGTATTGGATGGAAAAACTTGTCTGTTGTATTAGCAAATTGAGGCATTCACAAAATTCTTGAGACCAATTCTTTGGAAATATTCTAAGGAACTATATACATGATGCAAAACCCCCTAAACAACTAAAATATCCCTTAGTAGGAATATGTATATTACAGACACCATAATGATGTTATATATTAAAAATAATTGCTAATGATAATATGTGCTAATGTATTGTGTTTTGCATTAGTAGTTGGAAAAAGCATAATTTAGTAAGTAAAAAATATAGAGTGCAGAAATATTTTAGTGTAAATTCATTCATGTAAGTTTTTTTTTAAAGCTCCTGCATGTGGCTGGGGTGTAGCTCATTTGGTATAGCAGAACAAAGCCTTGGGTTCCACAGTCAACACTTCATAAACTGAGTGTGGTGGCACATGTCTGTCAACCCCGAGTTCAGGAAGTGGAGGCAGGAAGATCCAAGTTCAAGGTTATCCTTGGCTCTATAGTGAGTTCAAGGTCCTTCCAGGATACATGAGACCCCGTCTCAAACAAAACCAAAACCAAAAACCAAAAAAGCTTTTGCATATATCTCCCGAAGAGGCAGGATGCCTGGGGGTCTGTGAGTGGGGGTACTCACAATCTGCACCCCGAGCCTCAGTCTCCTCATCCATACAGTGAGTCCGGTAACCTGTGTCCTCCATGTGGTGATGCTCCTGTGGGTCCTCCCGAGGGCATGGCCTCGGCTGAGGCACAGGGCCGGCAGGAAGGGCAGTTACTGGTGTTAGCAGTGGCCCCTGGGTGTGGGGGAAGGTTGAGGGCTCAAGGGTGGGACATGTCTGACTTGTTGACTCTACTTGTGAAATGGGAGGAGAGTAGTCTCTCACTTCTGAGCCTCAGCCTTCTGCGCATGTGCGCAGGTGTGGAGACCTCAGCACGGGCCCTGATTAGAGTTCCTGAAGTTACACTGTAGGACTCTGATAGCTGACGGGAGTGGGCAGGAGCCTTCCAGTGGCCAAGGTGCCATCTCTCGACTTCTCAGGCTCCCTAGTTTGTGCTCCTGCTGCTAAGTCCAGAGGTCTTTCCAGAGAGCATGGGGAGAGGCCCGCTTCCCTGGAGTGCCCCTGTCTTCCAGGCTCTGCACACTCTATTGACTGCCGAATTGCCTTCCAGGAGTAAAGCCTAGACACCCCAAATCAATTTGCTAAAAGCCAATTTCTCAAATGATCAATTCATTGAATGACTAATTTGCCGTGGGTTGAGGGTTCATTTTTTTTTTTCTTACATTGCAGTTTCCCAGTGACTTTACATAGAAGTTCTGGCGGTGGGATTCTGTGTGCGTGTCGTTCCACATTCCATATTTCCTATTTCAAGGGCAAATGTGCCCTGCTCCCAGACTGCCTGGTTCTGACTCTGCTCTGCCTGTGAGGAGAGGTTCTCTTCAATGCACTTTGTGTTTTTTGTGTTTCCTGACAGATCTGACTCCATGTTGGTCTTTGGATATCAGCAATGACTGCAGATTTTGATGGGGTGGAGGCGCGGGGCCTAACTAATGACAGGGCTCAGAATGTGCATGGGGTCAATAGAAGGGATGAAAATGGCACACACTGAATAGCTAAGTTTATGATCTAAGTCATATACATGTAAGTATATATCCATATATGTCTATACATATACAATTGTTTGAGATAGCTATGTGTATGTGTGTGTGCGCGTCTGTGTGTGTGTCTAAGTCTGTGTTTATGTCAATGAAATGTGTGGTGGTCTGAATGAGAACACCCCTCATAGTCTCCCATATTTGAATGCTTGGTCCACAGTTGGTGGAACTGTTTGGGCAGGATTAGAAGGTGTGGCCTTGTTGGAAGAGATGTGTCACTGGGGTTAGGCTCTGAGGTTCAAAAACCCATGCCCTCTTCCTCTGCCTTCTGCTTGTGGATCAGATGTAAGCTCTCAGCTATTGCTCCAGGTTCATGCCTGCCTGCCTGATGCCATGCTCCCCCCATGATGGTCATGGGCTTTAACCCTCTGGAACCATGAACCTCCAAATGAAATGCTTTCTTTTATAAGTTGCCTTGGTCATAGTGTTTCATCACAACAATGGAAACTAAGCAACTAAGATAATATGTATATGATCTCATCATTTAAACTTCCGTCGTAATGGTCGCTGAAATACTGAGCATTTCTAACTGAGAGATCTCTGTTACTGTAACAATACTCAGCACAGTCAACGTATTAGTAGGAAAAGTCCATTTGGCTCGAGGTTCCGTAGGATTCTTTGTGTAGTTTCTGGGCTGGGTTGCATTGAGCCTGTGTTAGACTAGGATGCTATTTGGAGGGCACGCGTCAGAGCTCTCTATTGACCTCACACCATCCAGGAAGCAATGAGGAAGAAAGGAGAAGACCGAGTTCCCACAAGTCTCTTGGAACCTACTTATTCCGTGACCAATTTCCTTCCACTAGGCTCCACCTCTTGAAGACTCTGCCGCCTCCCAGGAGAGAGATAGGCTGGGGAGCAAGCCTTCACCACAGTGACCTTTGGGTCATTTATAGGAAGCACAGCCTTTTATTCAATTACCTACTAAATTTTAGACTTGGAGGTTAGTCAGAGCCACTTGTAATGACTCGAAGCCAGCAGCTTAAATCTTGCACTATGGAAAAAGATCAATTATTCTAGCCATCGATTTTCCTCTGCCTATTGTTTATTGCTCTCTCTACGCCTTCATCTATAGCAAGCAATTTAGGAAAAGCAGACACATCCCACACGGTTTTGTGAGGACAAGTTTGTCGTCAACTTCTCCTTCTTAGTTATTCTCAACTATGTAGCTATCCACACTCTTGTCTCTTTTGAAGCCTGCATCCCCATCTTCCTTGTCTTTTCATAGGGTCACCATGGGGTCTTGAATAGAACAGTGTGCAGATGAGTTCTGGGCAAGTTAGTTAATTGTGTGTGTGTGTGTGTGTGTGTGTGTGTGTGTGTACATATGTGTGGGTATGTAAATTAATTTCTAAATGGTCTTATTAATTAAAAAACACAGAGCCAGAAATTTGGGTTAAAGTCTTAGAGAGATCAGGGAAATATGGAAAGCCACCAGCTCACCTCACCTCACCAGCTTCCAAGGAGCATGACTTCCCGTCTACTCAGGCTTATATGCTTTGCTTTTCTGCCCTCTCATTGGCTCTTAGCTTCTTCTTCTTATACAGCTCTGTCACTGTCTGTCTGTCTGTACAGACCTCCAGGTCTCTATGGTTGGTACTGGGATTAAAGGCATGTGTCACCACACTTGGCTCTGTTCCCTAGTGTGGCCTTGAACACACAGAGATCCTGCCTGCTAAGGGATTAAGGGCATGTGCTGCCTGACTTCTTTGTTTACTTAAAATGGCTGGCCTTTTCCCCCTGATCTCCAGGCAAGCTTTATTTATTAATGCACAAATAAAATATCACCACATTTCCCCTCTTTTGTCTAATAAAAATAAAAATAAAAAAGTTATAACTAATATAAGAAAAACCATATACAATAAGTACAATAACTATATACAATATATATAAGCAATAAATATATCAATAATGTCTAGTCCATTTGACAAATTCAGAGAAAATATTCCACCATCTATCCTATTTTGGTGAGTCCAAAATGTACTTAATTCACTTTCTATCCTAACTTATATTACCAACATGGGTGCACACCGGAAGGCTAGCCAGGTGTTTTCCTCTGCTTTTCCCCACCTTATTTTTTGAGGCAGGGTCTCTCACTGAACCTGGAACTCACTGACTGAGCTAAGTGAGCTGGCCAGCGAGCCCCAGGAATCCTCTTGTCTGCCTCCACAGTGCTGAGGTTACAGGCACATGCATCTGCCTTGTTTTTATTTTTATTTTATTTTATTTTAGGTGGGTTCTAAGGATTGAACTGGGATCCTCACATTTGTATGGTGAGCACTTGGCTGACTGAGCCGTCCCCCTAGCCTCAAGTTAGCTAATTTTACTGAATCTCAGTGTCTTCCTCCGTAGAGCG
>CABHPP010146196.1:0-48234 GCA_902168425.1 Peromyscus attwateri
GTAATTGCAGCAGATTGCCCCCTTCCTGGTAGCGATCCAGCTCAAGGTCCACGCACTGGCCATAATAAACAGAGCTAAAGATGGAACTCAGAAAAGAGACAGAAATGTAGCCAGTAATTTTCCTTTCCTTTCAAGCTTCACATATGGTCTCAGTACCCTTGATTCCAGGAGAACTGTGAGGACAAATAGTACTGGGTTTTTAGGCTTAGTTGTGTAGAGGGGCGGGCAGTAGAGGAGAGGCCGGCAAGAGACAACCTCACCCTCAGCAAAATGCTAAAGTTCTCTTTCATGGCCAGACTCCAAACTCCCGCTCTAGGGCCCTCTTCACTTTTTTCACAGCCTGGTGACATCCTAGCTCCTTTCTGTTTCCTTCTTGGTGGCTGAGTGATTTAAGTAGGGTTTTCTAGAGGCAAAAATATGAGATCCTCAAAAGGTTGCTACAGGGTCTCCCTTGTAGTATCCAGACAGACTGAGGTTGCCACGGGGTCTCCCTGTAGTATCCAGACAGGCTAAGGTTGCCATGGGGTCTCCCTGTAGTATCCAGACAGACTGAGGTTGCCATGGGGTCTCCCTGTAGTATCCAGACAGACTGAGGTTGCCATAGGGTCTCCCTGTAGTATCCAGACTGGCCTCAAACTCATAGGCTCAAACCATCCCCCTGCCTCAGCCTCCCAAGTGTTGGGAGGAACACTCCCAGATGTTAGCCAGCGTGTTTTCCATGTGATTATGTGTTGACATGTAGGATGTGGAGTGGTACTGCCCACCCCCCATGACCTGCAGGAGAGTCAGGGCACCTCAGGATCTCAGTGTGTCATTGTGACCTCATTTTATAGGGGAAAACCAGGGGTCTGAGGAGGCTGGTCATCTCACCCACATTAGCCAGGTAGAGAGATTCAGGACATCCTGGCTGCCTTAGGGAAAACCTTGTCTGGATTTGCCGAGACTAGAGACAGTCCCCCACTCTCCTTTCCAGAAGCTGTCAGCTTACTGTGGGGATAAGAAACTCTCGGGCTCTGACACTGTAGCTGTGAACTAAGAAGAACTGGAAACCAGAGAACTGTGTGAGACCGAGTGCTCTCCATATGTACTCCATTTAAATTCAAAGCAGCCAGGAAACCTGTTTCCCATACTAAGGCTGGAGAGGAGGGTGTCCTCTAATGCTGACCTTAACTCTCTACTTCCAGGCTTGCCTTGATAATGATGTCATTTCCATGCGGTGCTTGGAATCCCAGGAACAAAGCTCCTGAGTCTGTGACAAGTCAAACCCTGGAAAAATGGCCTCTGAGAGCTGAGAGCGCAGCTGGGTGGGAGGGGTTGCCATGCTCTTTGTTAGTCTCGCCCTTTTCTACCTCCAGAAAGCTATAGAGAGGCGGCCAAAGACCCCCAACAAATCCCAGGACAGGGAGCTCCCTCTAGTGGTCCAAATGGACCCACTTGTTGATGGCCCCAGTAGTCGGTCCAGAAAGGGAAGAGGCAAGAGTTGGATGTCAAGTTGGGCAAAAGAGAGTCTGGCTCACTTTTAGGTGGGTAAAGATCAAGGCAGGGACTTGACCACAGATCAAGAGGTCTGGGGTTGTTTGAATGAGAATGGCCTCCACAGGTTCATACATTTGAGTACTTGGTATCCAGCTGGTAGAACTGTTTGGGAAGGATTAGGAGGTGTGGCCTTGTTGGAGGGGGTATGTCAGTATGTCAATGGGGTGGGTTTTGAGACTTCAAAAACCTATGGCCAGCTCAGGCTGCCTCCTGCCTGCAGATAGGATGTAAGCTCTCAGCAACTGCTCCAGCACCATGGCTGCCTGCCTGCTGCCATGCTCTCCACCGTTACAGTCATGGACTCTGACCCTCTGACACTGTAAGCCCCAAATAAACTCTTTCTTCTATAAGTTGCCTTGCTCATGGTGTCTTCTCACAGCAACTGAAAAGTAACTAAGATAAGGTGTTTGCGTGCTCACACAGCAGTGTTCGTCATCACGGTCAAGGTGGAAGATTACATTCACTGGTCCACTAATGGACCACAGATTAACAAACTGTGGCATAGCCACACAGTGTTAGATGACTCGGCCATAGGAAAGATAGGGCTTCCGGCTGGAGTGCACGGTGGATCCCCTGGAGATGCCAGCATGTGATTCCATCTATGTGGCTTTGCTAGAATAGATAAAGTCATGGTGACAGGAAGAAACATGGCAATTGCCAAGGGCTGGGAGGGAGTTTCCTAAGCACAGCCTCAGATGAGAATAATTAGAAAGTTCTGGAGATTAATAAATGCATCATAGAGTGAATATACCTAATGCTGCTCAGTTATACACTTAACATTGTTAAAATGGTATAGTTGCTATTATATCTGAAATATGTGAAGAAAATTTAAAACTCAACATTAAAAATAAATCCAACTAGGGGACCAGGGGGATGGCTTACTCAATAAAATGACCAAGTGCCACACAAGCATGACGACCTGAATTCAAATTCTGAGCAAACACATAAGAAACCCAGGCATGGTGGCCCATGCCTGTAATCTCAGCTCTGGAGAAACAGTCGAGGTAGGATGACCGCTGGAGCTCACTAGCCAGTTAGTTCTGTGGAACTAGTGAGCTCCAGATCCAATGATAGATCCTGTCTCAAAACCTGAGGTAGAAGGGTGGCTCACAATTCTCTGTAACTCCCGTTCCGTGGGATCCAATGCCTTCTTCTGGCTTCTGTGAGCACCAGGCACTCACATAGCACACAGACATACATGCAGGCAAAAGACCTATATACATAAAATAAAAATGGATAAATCTTAAGAAAAAAAGATGGAGAGCCATTGACCTCTCCCTACACACACACACACACACCCTCTGTTCAACATGTATACATAACTACACCATACACACATATTTTTTAAAATTCAAAAATCCAATTATAATCTGAGGAAAAGCCATGAAAAGACATTTTACTGGGGATGATGTATGAATGGCAAACGGCTACATGGAAACACACTCAGAGGGGCGCCACCGAAAGAGAACAGCCTAGCACTCAGACAGAACAGGGCACCCGACAGAGGAACACAGATTAAAGCCGGATGGAACCCGTTCCAGCAAGGGTGTGGAGAAGGTGGGTGTCTTTCGCATAGCAGAACGTAAGATGATTCAGCCACACTGGATACAAGCCTGGGAAGTTTATATGAATTGTTATTCTTATTCTTATTATTATTATTATTATTATTTGCAGTACTGGGGATTGAACTCAGGATCTTACACAGGCTAAGTAAGTGCTCTGTCCCCGAGCCACACCCCCAGCCCCAAGCAGTTTCTCAAAAAGCAAAAGAAAGAACTGAACATATATTTACCGTATGCTCATTTAGTTGCACACGCGGGCATTTATCCCAGAGAAGCGAAAACTTATGCTCATATACAAAGCGAAAATGGAAAATTCACAGGCATTCCATTTGTAATAGCCCCAAATAAGAGTCCAGCTTCTCCCAGTGAGCAAATGGTGAAGTAAGCTGTGGTATGCCCCCTCCGCGCTCTGCTACTCATCAAACAGGATGAACTACAAGCGCACAGCGATTTCCATGGCTCCTAAGGGCAGTGTGTGGAGAAAAGCCAGCCTCAATGACCACCAGGTGGAGGGGCTGCCCCCGCCCCCACTCCATCCTGACGTGCTGTGAAGGTGCGAGCCTTTTAACAACAAACAGCCAAGGCTCCACAAAGTCCCCTGCAACTTGGCAAAGATGGGGGAAGGGACCGGAGGGCAGGCTCATCTGTCTACCCAGGCCTGAGGCTGCAGCCTCACAGCCATAGGACACTCTCCTCGTGTCTCACCAGCGAGCTACCCAGGCTGGATGTGGACATCGTGACCCTCCAGTACCTTTCTTTTAGGAGTTGATGTGCCTGTGAGCTTTGACGGTCAAGGGCTCCAAGAGGAGGTTTGTGTCGAAGTCCCAGGAGTCTCACTTCAACTGTCAGCACGGTGGCTCCTCACTCTGTCGCTCATACTGTTCAGAACAGAGCTCACCATCTGTCTTCCCCAACACAACCCTAAGCCTAACGCTAAGCCTAACCCGAACCTGCCTGTATCGTAGGCAACTGGGAAGTGAAGGCCAGACACTCCAGGCCGCCCCCATGGGACTGCCCCCCTAACTGGAATAGTCTCTGCTGCGCTTAGCCCATCTAGACCCGTCCTTCCAGACTCAGGACGTCATCACTCTCTGCAGGTCCTGTCCCAAGGCGCTATCCAGGTTTCACACACAAAAACTTCGGTCCTGAGCTAGGCTGTCACTTGGTGGTAGAGCACGCGGGAGGCCCTGGATTCACCCCCCAGCACCTCAAACAAGATGCAATGGCAAAACACTTAGGGCTCCAGGTAGCACCCAGTAGGTGCTCTGTACACCTGCTGGCCTTACGTGGCTATTAAACATATGCTAGTTTTACCTCACTAACCAGAGGGCCAATTCCTCAGCTTACTTCTGCCCGAACTCTCAGGAACCCCTAGCCTGGCTTCCAATTCATTTTAAATCAGCCACTAACATGGCAAGCCAGCGTTTACCCCTCCAGCTGGATGCTAGCCCTCAGCCCATGGTCAACTCTTCGGATGACACTGTGAGAGTTCCCTGGAAAAGTTTTCCACGCACAGGTTCCATTCACCTGGGCCTTCAGTTGCTGGGCAAATGCTCTACTGCTGAACCACACCCCTAGTCCCAAAAGTGTAAATATTTCTGATTTTTATTTGCAGATACTGCCATAGGCCCAGTAGCTGGGTGGAGAGAACACGTTTTAAGTTGCTTCCGGGTTATTTGTTCTTGCACAGAGGCCATTTCAGAGGTGAGATGTGACACTGAGCATACACCACTCACGGAACTGCTGCACCCCTACACGGGGTTACAACCCCCGAGCAGGGACTGCGAGAGACTCTCCGTCCAATCCCCAGAGGCCCATCGCTGAGCTTTGAAGTTGCTGGCAGTTCCTGAGTTTGAAAGCTGCACAGTCTCTTTCTATCCACACCAGATGAAGTCAGCTCCTTAAAACGTGAGCGGCTGCTTCCCACAGCAGGTCCCACAGAGATCTCGACTTCCAGCTGGGGCAGAGGGTGATGCCCCTTAGCTGTCATTTCTGGTAAGATGGATGTCAGCTTGCTGAAGCTGAGTCAAGGGGGATGGCATCCAGCTCTGCCTGTCACCTCCCCACAGCTGGCCACCGCTTCAGTTGATCTAAGGGGAACACAGTGTTGCTCGCCATGGTCAGGGAGGCTATGGGGTGGGGGCCGGAGTTACAGCAGAAGCGAGTGCTGGCTGTCCCTGTTGGCCACAGCCAGACTGCTCCAGCTCTAAACCCCCTCACTGCTCGGCATGCTTCATTCACTGGTCACGTGGCCTTGAGTACATGCTGTGTCCTCGCACAGTGTGGGTCCCAGGAACCTGGCTACGGGTAATGAGAGAATGAAGAAAGGACAGACACACAGACACACGTACAGAAAAGCTGGGATCAGGTGGGCTATGCTCACTCTGATGGAGGGGCTGGAGCATCCCAGAAACTCGTCATGAACGGGAGACAGAGGTATCGCATACAGCTTAACAAGGAGGCTTATGGTATACCTCTGAATTAAGGAGGCAGGTCTAACTAACCTTGGCAGGAGCCGTCTTTGTAGGGGAGCAGTCTTCAGGACATAAGCATCCTAGGGGAGGAAGTACAGCAGAGATTTTCTGCTCACCCTGGTAACATTTGCACTAGGACCAGAGGAAGGCTGTGCTACATCCCCGAGCCTCACATGGGAAGGCTTTGCCATGCCCTCGAGTCTCCCCTGGGGAAGGCTTTGCCAGCCCCATGGGTCTGAGACACCAGGGTCCTAGACATGGACATGTCCATGTCAAGCCACACACACTCAGGACTTTGCACTCTCTCTACAGGTGGACTGCTCCATGTTTCTAGACCCCTATGTCTCAGAGGAAGAGACAGGACATGATTATTGCTGAGAACCTTTCCTACTCTTAACAATCTACAGTGGGTTTTCCAGCACGTAGACCTGTTCTTACCAGAACTGGATGCTTGATGAGTAGGAGATGTGTGCAGTCACTGGGATCCTTCCAGCATGAGGGGAATGGGGCAAGTAGTCCTAGTCCACTCCCCGGCAAGCACCTCTCTTGGACCTGTTCTACACCAAGTCCCCGTATCCTGTGCTGTTCTCATGGGGAAACAGAAGTGTGTGCACACTTTCCAGAGATTTGCCTGAGATGCAAGTGTGCTGAAATAGTGTCCAATTAGCCTGGGCCAACGGGCTGTACAGAGTGGTGTCTTCTGGGCACCCTGGGGGAAGGATGAGGATCCTTGCATCAGGAGCTTTTCATGTTCCAGAATACGGGGTCATGGCTGGCTGAGCAGAAGACATAAGCAGGCTGGGAGTGGAGCCAGTCCAGCCAGGGTGGGTATAGAACCATGTTTTTCAAAATAAAAAAATAATCTTCTTATTCCAGGAACATATACATGATATTTGACATTTTATTTATTCATAACCACACAGTGTGGTGGGGCTAAACACACCCACAGTGTTGTAGAACCATCTTCAAAGCTGCACCTCACACTTGTGTTCTCCCCAGTGACACTGACAGCCCAGAGATCTTCCTGTCTCAGCTTCCCAATGCAGGGATTGCAGGTATGTGCCAGGATGGTGGGTTTAGGGCCCTCTAAGTACCAACTTCTCTTTCCCTCTCCTCCATTCCTGAAGTGCCTGGGAGTTTGCTCTTCTGTACTTCATGCAGACAGGGTTATATAGTATTTGTCTTTTTGTGTCTGTCCCTTTCACTGAACATAATGTCCTCAGAGTTCATCAGTGTTATCGTAGGTGTAAATATTTTCTCAATTTTTTTTTATGGTGGAGGAAGCGCCACTATACAAGTATGTCATAATTCATCTCCTGGCCATTGTGGATGATGGTACTGTAAATATGGGTAGGCAGGAATCTCTGAGATTTGCCTTCGTTTTTTTGGGGGGGACATGCATAGAGGTGGGATTGCTGATGTACGGTGTGATCCCAGGACTGTTTTGTTTTTTGAGGTATACTAATAAGCTACATCCTGAGAAGACGCAAGGACTCTCAGAGGTGGGAGTTGAGGTGCCCAGGCTTGGGGTCGGAAGTTTAATCCCTCTGACACTGTAGGGCAGGTGAGTCTCATAAGTGGCATAGCTGCCCTGAGCCTCACATGCCTTTCTCTAGCACATGTTCATGGACCAAATAGGATCCTCCAACTGGGTCTTTAGGCTGACAGGCCAATGACTAAACAGACTCAAAGTAGGCTTTATTCATTGCCAGTGTGCAGTGTGGACACTGATCCCCAGAGACCTGCAAAGGACTGGCTTTCTATCTGGCTCCCCATGAGTCAGATGAAACCTCACAGCAGAGGGGCACATGGACTGACCAAGGCCGTTGTGCGTTCTTAGGACCATAGAGGTAGTCACATTAATAACATCTGCTGGGGATGCTGAGAATATGTTGCTCTGATTGATTAATAAATAAAATGCTGATTGCCCAGTAGCCAGGCAGAAAGTATTGTGTAGGTGGGATAAGGAGAGAGGAGAATTCTGGGAGGTGGAAGGCTGAGCCAGGAGAATCTGCCAGCTGCCACTGCGATGAGAAGCAAGATGTAAAGTACCGGTAAGCCACAAGCCATGTGGCAACTTATAGATTAATAGAAATGGGTTAATTTAAGATATAAGAACTAGATAGCAAGAAGCTTGAGCCATTAGGCCAAACAGTTTAAATAATATAAACATCTGTGTGTTTATTTGGGTCTGAGTGGCTGAGGGTCTGAGCGGGACTGGAGAAAACTCCAACTACAAACATCCTTCTAACTCTCATTTGTAAAGCCCTAAGAGGGCCACTGTGGGATGATACAAAACACTCAAGGCATGCTTGGTGTAAGGCAGCAAAGGCTGTCTCACAGGTGGCTGGGTACAGAAGGAGGCATGCATCCCTTTGCAGGGTAGGTAGTTCCTGGGCAAAGGGCTGACTGTGTCTGTGGGTATGGGAGGGGGCCTAGTGTGGGCTGCAGGGCTAAGACTTACTGTAGTAACTAGAGTTTCCTTCAGTCAGCAACGACTGATGCAAACCTGAAATAAACACATCTTTAAACAAGCCAGTGAGAATTGCAGAAGAGCATAAAGAGTGGGCTCGTTCAGGAAACTCCTCCACGAACTCGGCCCAGCTGCAAACAGCTGGGACTTACGTCCCAGACATCCAGGAGAAATTCCTTTGTGGCCCTTCTGGGAGTAGATTTGACCTTGAAATCCTCCCTGGCCCACAACCCAGCAGGGAGAAGTCGGGCTTACAGGGCCAGCACTGTTTCCTGGCCCTGACCACTGTGCATGGAGAAAGAGAAGAAACTGTGTGTGTGTGTGTGTGTGTGTGTGTGTGTGTGTGTGTGAGCAAAGGCAAAAACTAGAGAAAAATAAAGTGAGGCAGTTGCTGGTCAAGGGCTCAGCAGGCATGAGGTGGAACACTATCTCAAAGAGCCCCTTGGCAGGTAGGCGCAGGGGCAGAGGCGGGAAGGAGGCAGGCAGCAGGCTCTTCTGTTTCCTGACGCTACGCTACGACTTGCCACCTGTGCACAGGCGACTGGTTGCCACTGTGAGCCTTCCCTTCCAGCTGCTCCTTCGAGGAAGAGGGATTCACAGCCATGAATTGACTAGAAACCCTGGCTGGAGGCAGAAACCAGGGGCTACTTGCTCACCTGTGAACACACATATCTGGGAAGTGAATCTGAAGGTATCCAGAAAGCTCCTCAGGACCACCCAAACCACAGACAGATAGCCAAGGCCTCACACTCCAGGAGAGTTACAAGTTGGTGGCCACTCACAAGCTCTAACAGCATAGCATGGTAGTGTTCCTTCGTATGCCAGAAGGGCCAGCTGGTCCCCAGAAGTCCTAACTCGCCAGAAAGAGCAGCACAGATAGATCCAGGAGCTGAAGGATCAGTCTCTTCTGGTTCCCATTCTATCTTTTTTTTTTTTTTTGGTTTTTTGAGACAGGGTTTCTCTGTGTAGTCTGGTTATCCAGGAACTCGCTTTGTAGACCAGGCTGGCCTCGAACTCAGAGATCTGCCTGCCTTTGCCTCCTAAGTGCTGGGATCAAAGGGGTGCACCACTACTGCCTGGCTCACTTTTTTTTTTTTAAAGAGTGAACCAGAATGGCCCCTATTCAGGTGCACAGAGAAGGGGGTGAGGAAGGTACCTGCCCGGGGAAAGGTCGGAGAGGTGGAGCATCTGCAAATTCAATGAACAAAATCACAGGGACCTAGTGGGGCAGAGATGTCTCCATGAGTCCTGAGTGTTGGAGAGCAGACATCAGGACCAGAAGCTGGGCTGAGTGAAGCTGGGCCTGGCAGGGCCATGGAGGGAGGACAGTGATGGAGCAGACTTAGGTTAGAGGGAGGTGTGACTGTTGCCCTGTAAAAGCTCCTCTGCTTCTCCCCACCCTGTCCCAAATTGCACAATCACTGTAGGCTTATGTCTTCATTTTAATTTCCATCCAAGCAGGGGGACTCATTTGCACCCGTGCATCTTGTGCGGTGCCAAGTACGGTTCCTGCACCCACGGAAGAGGCAGCTTGTCTTTGGAGATGGACAGGGAGACACGGGAGTCCTCAGAGGTGAGGGGTCCAATGGGCAGGCCTCTGGCTGTCTCTCCTGATCCTTAAGCAGTCGTTCCATGGGCAGTCTGGGCCTGTTCTGGGTCTCTCAGAGCAGGCCTCCCCTGCCTTGCTGTGAGTCCTTGAGGCCTGACAGAGGCTCCATCAGTCAAGGCAACTGTAGGAGGGAAATTAGAAAAAGGCATCATGGTACTCTGGGCTCCAGCTGGTCTGCCCTCGGTTGCCCTGCGGCTTGCTCCCATCCTGCCTTTTCCTCCCACGATTCCTTCTGCGTTAGCTCAGTGTAGCATTTACCCCAAGGAGCACATCCAAGTTGGCAAGAGTCACACATTAAGCCGTTTGCCTTTTAACAAAGTTTATGATTTAAATCTTGTGCTCTTAACACCTTCTTTGCAAGTCTCAGAGGGAAACAAAAATGTTGACCTTGTTTATCCATTTCCTTCTTAACATGGAGACCCTCACTTGGCCCATGCCATTGTGTTGGGACAGCTGCACACAGACGCTGTGTGCACACGTGTGTGAAGGCAGGGATGCACACGTACGCTGTACACATGCTCAGGAGAACACTGGTTACATTTCAATCCCTGGCACGTCCCCAGGACATCAAATGAGCCCATGAGGACTGTTACCTGCACTGGATTCTAAGATGTTGCCCCCCCCCCCCCCCCCCAAGGCAGGTTCAGCTTCTTAGAAACCCCTGTGGGAATTCCTGGGAGTGGCTGGGAGGACCAGGAGATTGGAGCAGGGGAGGAGAGGAGGCCCCAGATGGCGGGAGCCTCACCCAGGACCCTGAGCACCAGGGTCAGAGCCCAGCTGTCTTCTCCCAAGCTGCTTCTCAGGACAGACAGGTTCCACCTGTGGCTCATCACTACGGCAAGCATTAATGGCAGCTCCACAGTCTGGAGATGGGGGCAGGATTTCCCACCTGACATCAGGAAGCTGGAGCTCAAGCTGGGCCAGCTGTGGGAAAGAGCATGTTGGGATAAGAAGCTAGTGGGAAGCAAGGCCTTTTTAATTGCTTGGCAAGCTCAGGTCTGTGCAGAGGACCCAGGAGAAAGCACAGTCCTTGCTTACAGGGGCTTGTGGCCAATGAGGAGGCAGGAGTAGCGAAGCAAGCCACAGGTCCTGGAAGGAGAGGGTGGAGATCAAGGCGACTCTCACTCTGAGGCGTCCTCTGCACATTTAAGTCTCTGTAAGGAGTTTAGAAACATCCCAAGAGGGATGTCAGCATGCTGAGGCCTGAACTCCATGATGTGATGGCCTGGCCAAAGAATCCCGTATTGGGTTCCAGGCTCCCTGGGTCTCATTTGTCACAGTGACTAATAGCCAGGGCAGGCAGAGTTCCTATTCAGGAGCCCATCCTCACAAATGGGGCAATGGGGCCCAGATGCTGAGGCATGCCCATTGCTGTCTGGGCTTCTTTCTTCCTAAAGCAGAAACAATATGGTTGTTGATGTATTGTTCCCTTGGTGGGGTCCACACCCAGGGAACTGCAGGAAGGCAGGCCACAGTCACCAGGAGGGAGCCTGGGACACACAAGTGGCTTCCCCTCTCTGGGAAACTTCGTGTTCTAGGCCTTAGCTGTCTCATCTTTAGCTGATCTCTCTATTTGGGGGATTTCAGATGGCAAGAGATGGGCCTCGAAGCAGATCTGCTCAGAGAGCAGCACCCTTCCCGAAGGGCAAAGCACACTGTCAGCATCTCCATGGGTTGCCCATGGGTTTCCAAGGCAAGCTTTGGCTCTGAAGTGAATATAACAAACAACTGTCGGACATCACACCTTCTCATTGCCATGTACTTGATGCTTCTCACGCATCCTCTTGTGTGCATGTTATAAACATGTTGTGGGAATGGACCACACAGGTAGCACACACTAGACAAGTGCTCTCCCTCTGAGTCATATCCTAGACTGTGCATCCTCTTGTGTGCATGTTATAAACATGTGAAGTGTGTGTGTGTGTGTGTGTGTGTGTGTGTGTGGTGCGCTATCTCTATTGTAAAAAGCACATGGCTGGAGGTCAAAGAACTTAAGTCATGTCTCCAAGGCCACACACTTAGTCAGCAGCAAAGCTCAGCTGGGAACCTGTTCTACATTTTTAACTCCTTGCGCACCTGCCTTCATGGTCAAGGTTTCGGCTGGTTCTTTGTCAGCTTAGTAGGACCAGCATTCTGTCTCCATCTGTCTGCCTCACTTAGGGACAGCTCTGCCTAGCAGGCATAGACTTGTGGGAATGTCAGCGTGCTGCTGTAGGAACAGCTTGGGGAGAAGAGCGTAACAGTGGACCTGGCTCGCCGCTGTAGGTGTCCAATGCAGCTGTGGCCATATGGGCCACCTGTGTCGTAGTCCACTTTCTGACACTGTGACATGCTATCGGAGAGTGCAATTCATAAGGAATGAGACTGGTTTGGCGGGAAGTCTGAGCGCATGGGGCTGACATCATTTTGTATCTGGTAGAGCTGCAGTGTACATGCTAACATGGCAGAAGACACCATATGGGTGATGGGTTAGTGTGCCAGTTAGGGCCTCTTTCCCCATGGTGGGGTGCCACCCTCATGACCTCATTGAACCCTAATTGCCTTCTGAAAGCCTTACCTCTAATACCATCAATACAAATCTGGAAGTTTCCCACACATGAACTTTTGGGGCAAATATACCATCGCACCCCATAAGCCATTGTGTGCTATGGAAATTGTCAACTCCCAAGATGACACAGTAGAGGGGTGATGTATGTACCAAGAACACTGATGTGGTACTACCAGCCTACACCATTCCTTTCCGGTAAAGCTTAGCCTGAAGATGGCTAGGACCTTAAGTGATTCCCAGGAAATCAATGGTGTTCAAAGCCTAGCAACACGAGACCATGTGACTCATATCTAACCTGACAGTGAGCAGGCCAGACATACCATTTCTATTTCCTCTGAACCACTAGCCAGCATATGGCCCTGATGCCTCCACCCTTCTGAGGCTGGCAGGAGTCTCTCTGTCTGATGCCACCATCCCATTCCCTGGCCCTGGCCCTATGGCCGGACCATGGGCTCTGTGAAGAGCCAGAAAAGCCTGGAAATCTTTGACAAAGGAGTGAGCCAGGCCTCTCACTAGCTGACTGTGTGGCTCCGGGCTATTTTGCTCGCCTTTGAGCTTCTAACCAGAGGGTCGTGGTGAGTACCTGGCAGGCAGTGGCCCTGTGCTGACAGACACAGCTTCCCAGAGCCTCAGAGCCAGCAAGGTGCTGGCTTTGCCAGGGCTGCCGTGCTAGGCACTCTCTTCTCTTCTTGTTTATAGTTTTTCTTATCAGCGCTGCAGGGGTGAGGCACTCCTATTTTATGAGTTTGTGCAGAGTGAACTGGTGACGTGAGGTGTGGCTCGCCCCAGCTGGCCATCATGTCTGGGTCTTGTTCTTCAGCCAAGCTGCGCCTCCTAGGCCCACAGAGGCCACTGGCTAGTCCCGACACCTGTGCACTGTTTCTTTTTTTTTTGCCCACTCAACCTCCTCAGCCCCAATCCTGACACTACTAGGGGTCAAATTCGTCTTGAGTGCTGCCGTTCCTGGGTTTCTCCAGCAGCTGGCCCAGGGACTAGTCTCCTCCCCTAGCCCAGAAGCAGCCGCAGCTGCGGAGAGAACCCACGAAGGAGAGCTCTTGCCACGCCTTTGCTGGCTGGCCTGAGATCCTTGTTCCTTCTGTGCCTCATCTGTGAAATGGGTAACAAGTTCTCCCAAGGAACTGCTGTGGGGATGAGATGCCCCAACGGTGGTTATGGCAGGGAGCCGAGTGATGGGTACTCTAGAAGCCATTTTTGAACGGGATGCATGGTCCTGGGGAAGAGGCTCATGTGTGGTGACTGGGAAAACACAGTAGACTCCTGAGGCTGATCAGGGAAACCTCACAGACCTCAGCATAGGGAGCATGGCTTACTAGTGGACCTTGAAAGCTCGACACCCATTCTCAAGCACCCACTCACGGGCCAATCTCTTTGCAACTATGTCCTGCTCCTCGCCCTCTCCAACACACAGCTGGATCACTTTAAAGCAGCTCACAGATGTGCAGAAGAGTAACCTCTTGCTTTCAAGGAGCTTCCATTAAGGAAAACATAATTATGTGTTATCCTCATGTCTGTTTTTATTATTACCATTAAAAAAAAAGATTGTGTGTACCTGCATGGGTTTATGTGTACCATATGTAAGCTTGTGATCTTCTGCAGCTAAGGACTAGTCAACAATGGAGTGAATAAGTTAGTTTAAAAAAATGAATGGGAACTCCTGGAAACTGCTGACGAGTGCGGTCTGCTTGTACTTGTGGCTTTCTGCTGTGCAGCAGCATGCCTCAGCTGGTGCAGAGGGCCAGGTACTCCTTTGCCTGGCAGTCTGTCTAAATAGCTGCTCTGTCAGGAAAGGGACCTGAAAATGCTTGATTCTCCCATTTCACAATTCCTACCAACTAACACAGCCAAGTGCCATAATTTCCATAGAAGAGAGAGGGGTCAGAGACTGGTTTGTGAGCTAGGTCTCACTATGTGGCCCAGGCTGGTCTCTGAATCTTCCCACCTCAGATCCTGGGAATACAGGCATGAGCCACTGTGCCAAGCTCTGCATCAGTTTCTTCTTCCTTCCTAAGACAGACACAGATAACAAAGTTAATCAGAATGTGAGCTCTCTAAAATGCCCCAGAACACTTTTTGTGGACATAAGGTCTCAGGATGTCCCAGAGTGGACAATGATGTCCACAATTACACATGGGTCTCCTGACTCTTCTGGTGTCTATGATGCACTTGCAGATGCAGCCCACATCTGAGGTGACCATCAGAACACACCCCTGAAGGGAGAATCCCAGTTCTGGCCACACCTGTTCCTCTGCCATCTTGGTGTAAACAGCTTGTTCTACTCCTCCTGGGTGATGGACACTTTCAAAATGTAGTCAGCTCTGCTGTGGACAACCTGCTTGGGAAGGAAAAGGGGGTTGGAAATGGGCTTTGGAAGATAATCAGAGTCGGAATGGGAATCTAAGGGTGCGTTCCTGTTGAGCCAGCCCTGCATTAGCAGGCCAGTCTGCTGTGGATCTCCCCGAACCCGGAGTACACAGATTCTAGACTGCTGCTGGAGATGGCAGAGGACTGCTGCTCTTCTGCTTTCCAGACCATAACCAGGGGCGTGACCAGGCTGGCAGAAACTAAAGAAGGCTGCAGCACACAGTTTTTAAATAAGTTTATAATTTCCTGATGGATTTAGTTCGTGAATAAAAAAGAAAAAAAAATCAAACAAAGTGTTTACAATAATTACCAAGGCAAAGTTGAACAGAACACAACGTCTTTGTAATGTCATCATCAGGCCGGCAGTTCGACGCTAGTAACTGCACGAATGTGCACAGTTGAAGACGGCAGCCGCGGCTGCTTCACACAAGCCACCAGGCTGCCACCACTGCTACCTACAGGGACTCAAGCTACAGGAAGCCAGTGCCCAGTGTTCTGGGCTCCCCACTAAAGTGCAACATGCCTCTTCGGAAGGAGGGGTGTGGAGTAAAGCCCAAGTCCCCATCCTGGAACAGTCTGTTGTGCAAGGCAGGTTTCTGGTCTGCACTGGGCCGCTGGCCCAATGGATGGCATGTGCCTCAGGCGGGACTAGATACTTTAAAGGATGGATGTAATACTGGTGTGGCAGGGAAGAGGGGCTGGGCTGGTGTGCTCACTGTGGCATAGGGGTGCATCTCCTTGCCTCAGCCTGGCTCACTTCCTTTCTTGCTCTGGCGTCTCGGGAGCTAAGGAGGTTTGGGTCTAAAAAGCTTCAAAGGGGAGAGTCTAGGATCCGAAGCCAGAGAGGGCCAGGCTCTGAGGGCCATCCATGGCACCGGCCTGCAGGCTCTGAGGGCCATCCATGGCACCGGCCTGCAGGCTCTGGAGACCAGGCTGCTCTGCTGGATGGTCATGATGAAATAGCACCAAGTGGGCAGGAAGAGGTCCTGTAGCCTGGTAGGCAGGCCCAAGCCCAGGTTACCACACAGCACTAGGCACACGAGGCTTGACCCAATGTGAGGGTAAGGTTGGTTCTGGAGTCACCAACATTGAGATCTCTACCCAGAGGTCCTGAGGATGTATAGAAAACCCTGACACACTGAGAGTCCTTGAGCCCTAGATTCTCACTGCTCCACCGAGCAGGTCTCTTGTTCCCAGGCAGTCACCCACCTCAAGTGTGGTCATGTGTTTCCCAAGGGCTGGCCTGGCTACCACCTCACCACCCTGGAGGGGGAGGAGCTAGGCCGCCCATAGCTTGAATTCCTTTGTTAACATGATTATTTATGGGTTTGCATTTTTAAAAACACAGCTCTTTAATTTTTCAGTTCTATAACTACTTTTTAATATTTGAATATTCTCAACAATGGACACAATGTAACTGCCCCAGTTCTCTGAATCACACAGACAATATCAAACAAGCAGAGAAACAAAGAGGTGGCGGGCGGGATGGGACAGATAACCCGCTCCTCCAAATCAACCCCTAAAATCGCTTCTCCCTCAAAAGAGGCAGGAGGAGAAATACCTACATAGGTCACAGCACTTGCCAAACACAGTGGGAAGAATCAGGACACTTGGTTACAATTTTGACACTAAAAAGTTTGGAAAGTTTCTGTTTAAAAAGAATACAGACAGCCATTTTGTTCAGAAGGATCCCCAGGTCACGCGTGTCCTCTTCCCTGAACATCCTCTTGGTGCACAGGAGGGAACATGTCTTTGAATGGTCAACAGCTCCGAGACTGGCAGTGACGGCGGGTGCCCAACAGGCCTGTGGTGCAGCCTCAGCCTCCTGTCCCTTTTCCTCGCTCTGGACTCTGCAGGCAGGAGGTGAGGCTGAGGAGACAGCCTGAGAGTTACCAATCCTGCTGACATGGGGTCTGCTGGGACTTAGGCCTGTGAGTGTCACATTCTACGCAGCAGCGTATCCTTGCTTCGGCCCTTCCTCAAAGACCTGGAGGGAGGCCAGTGGGCTTGTGCTTCAGTCAAACAGGAGGGTGTGATGCCAAACCAATCCCAGTGTCAACAGTGGAGGGCAGGACAGTAGCATGGGAGAACCATCTGCGCTGACGTCATCTCTCCCGAGGGGGAAAGTGAGCCAACACATTCTTCCCAGGAAGCCAAACAGATGGAGGGGACGTGACCAGTCACAGCATGACCTGCAACACCGTTGGTGGTGGCAGTCGTCTGCTTGTCTAGAATTTCTAAGGCCCCCAGGTGAGGCAGAGGGGTGCTCAGGTCTTGGGAAGATGTATGAGAAGAAAGGCTGACAGGAACTGCAGGACGCCCTCCACACTGCTGGTTGCTGACGCCCACTTGGACTTCTCCATTTTTAATGGTCTTTAAGTGCCTGTCAGTCCCAGTCAGATATGCCAGCAGTTAGTCAGTCAGTCACTGAAGACCCAGGACAGAGGCCTACTAAGGGTGCTGCTGCTTTAGCTAGAAGCCCCAGGTTGGATTCCAGCCCTCATTTCTTACTTCATGATGACCTTCATTTGGAATAGAGGTGTTTAGGTGCAAAAGGTATGAGGCTTGACAATGGAATGGAAGTGATGGGGATGATCCTAGCCAACCTGCAGTGACTCTCAAGGCCAGATGTCTGGAGGAACATATAAGTGCATGAAGACAGTCATGGATGACATGTCCTAGTGCAAAGCAGTTATGTATTTAGTAAATATTGGCTCAATGAATGACGTAAAGTCAGTAAGATCTGAATGCTAGACAACCTATTAACTTCGCCTAACACAAAGGCCATGTTTATGGTTCAACTTTAGCTCCACAGTCTCCAGAAGCATTTGAATCACTGGATCTCTACCCGAGGTGGAGACCCCTTTGCTGTGGTGCACAGATCAGACAATGTCTGTCCTACAAACTTGCCTTCCCAACAAGCATGGGTCCCGGAAGGCTCCTGCAGCCTCTCTGCAGGGACCTGATGGAGAGAAGTTTTAAAAGACCGAGAAAGCAGCAGGTAGAGTGGCAGGCAAACACCAGTGGGTACACCAGGGAGGCCTGCCTGGGGTGGTCCCTCACAGAGCATTTGGAGAACAGCTGACCAGCGTCCGTGCCAGGCTGCTCCTGTGGACTTGGACTCTCCTGCTTTCTGGATTCCACCATAGCCTGTGAAGCTGTTACTGGGTGGTGCTTCCTTATGTTATGGGTGTAAAATCAGATTCTGACTTTCCTGTCTGAAATACTGGGGGGTCTTCTACAGGAATTATTGATGGGACAATAAAGAGAACTGAGCAGCAGTGATCCTTTCTGGCCTAATCTCCATATTCCTGGCCAGGCTGGGATCTCCAAAAGCACCTCAGACAGGTTCATGGCAGTCCATCCAAACCTCAGCATCTCCCACAAAGGAACACTTTATGGTTGCAGGGAAGAAGGGGAGCAGGGATGTGACTGTTAGTGTGGCAGTGGTGGCAGTCTCATGAGGTCCTAGGCTGAGGGCTGTGGGGGATTTACAGGCAGCATTACATTCTTTTGAGGTGTTTGCTTCAGGGACTGAAGGACTAGATGTGTGCTGCTGTCTGTCTGTCTCTCAGAGCCTGGTTACTTGTGACTGCTGTCGTCTGCACCTGGTTTCAGCATGGTGCTGGCTGAGTCCATGGGGTGTGTATGCATGTGTTAAGCAGGCAGCTGACACAAATGGACAGGTACAGCCACCTACACAGAACACTTTTCAGGGTAACACCACCGACAGCAAAGATCCTGAACTGCCAAATGGGACCTTGCAGGCAAAAGGTGGCTCAGCCACCCAAGCCCACTGACACCTCTATAGTGGGAAACAGAGAATGCTGGTCCGAGAAGGACACTTCTAGGAAGATGGAGGGGAGAAGGCATGCTTTCACCGCCATGATTCAACTGAGCACGTCTCACAGGATCCCCACACCTCTCCCTATCAGAGGCTTTTCCAAAGATGGGTGCCTCACACACTGATGTGCACACATCGAGCATTTCATAATATTTTTTGAATGAATGAATAGAGGGAGGAATGTGTATGAGATAAGACAAACTCAGTTGTGCCAAAAGAAGTTTCTAGGCAGGGCATGAGGCTGTGACTCTGAGGATGTACCTTAAGGGTAGAGTTGAGAAGGTGGGCCATGGACCACATACTCTAGTAAGCCCTGTTCTACAGTAGCTTGGGGCAAGGTGGAGGGAGCAGACAGCATTGTGGGTGATGATCAGGAGGAATCAGCATGGCCCTACGGGACACCTTCTTGAGGAGCAAGGCTGCAAGCAGTGACAACAGGCCCTTCCTGTTAAATCCTCTTCTCTTCAGGTCAGACATTTACCCCAACAGTGAAGGGTGGGAAGGTCAAAGGTCTTCGACAGGAGTGAGCAGGGGGAGCACCGTGCACATTAGCTTCCTGTCAGCTGAGAGCAGTGCAGGTGGGACAGGCAACAGGCCAGGATTCCCAGCTGGGCTGGAGCTAAGCTGCACTCGGCCTGCCTTTACCCGATGCTCATGACAGCAAGCAAGGAGGCAAGCATGTGGGCAGCGTAGGCAGGGGGAGCGCTCTTCTCTCTGTCCCCGGCCACCCGCTCCCTCCTTCTCTACCGTCTGCGGAGCAAGCACTCACTCTCATGCTTCAGCACCAAGCTGTCAAAGCGCGGCACTCTGAACAGACTCCAGATGAGGCCACCAGGCTCTGGCTTCCTGTTCCTGGAAGGGCAGAGTGCTGGCCTCCCCAGCCCTGCTGACGACGGGGCAGTTCTTCCTGGAGACCAAGGAGATCTGTGCAGAGACAACATTCAGAGCAGAAGGCAGAGTATGACAGACACAAAGGGCCGGATTTGCAGGGCCAGCTGGCAGGGTCTGGTGTGGAGGCGGCTCAGACACCTGGTCCTCAGGTTCTCCTTTCTGGCTCCTTGGTCACCTTGCTTGGAGCACATCAGGAGGACTCTTCCAGGGCATTGACAACTTGCTCAAGGATGTCAGGGCAGTGATCGGCTATCTGCTGGAGAATGGTGTTGGCAAACTCCTGGAGCTCTGCGTTGTCCCCTTCAACTTTCTCCAGCTCACTCTGAAGCTGGAAGGGAAAGGAGAGCTGGTTCAGGTGCGGTTTGGCGTGTTTGTGTGCGAGCAGGGATCCATTAGGAAAGACAGACAAACAGAGCTGACCTCCTCCATCAAAATAATGATCAAACGCACATGCTTCTAGACTCTCCTCATTAAACAAGGCCCAGAGAAGTCAGGTCCATAGCACAGTTTTTGCTGCTCTACAAGACAAGTTTGTTCCCATGAGTCAGTCAGACCTGAAGTTCCTCATCTTAGCACCTTACTTCCCTCATATTCAAAAAGTGTTCTACCAGTCACTCGGCTACTGCAAGTTTTTATGGAAGAACTGGGGTGGTGAGGCATGCCTGGGGTTCCAGTTACTTGGGATGCTGAGGCTAGAGGATCATTGGAGGTCAAGTGTGTTGTATGTGTGTAGTGCATTCCTGTGAGTGAGACCCTAGTGTGCTCGTGCGCTCGCTCTCTCTCTCTCTCTCTCTCTCTCTCTCTCTCTCTCTCTCTCTCTCTCTATGTATGTGGTGCATGCATGTGAGTGAGACTGTGGCTCTTAAAAAAGATTTTGTGGAAGAGCTGCTTTCAACTAAACCTTAATCTAACTCAGACACCCAAGGAGGGACAAATGGGGAATGGATACAGAGGCATTATCTCCAATAGAGAAAACAAGGATGTGTATACTCTGCTAAAACCAATAAAGATTTCCAAATGCAGACTGGATTACATGAAAGCAGCAAATCTGACTGCTTCAAACATTCTCCATGTGGAATCTGGTGCTTGGAGGCAAGGACACAGTGCCCGTGATGGTGTGGTCCTGTTTACCAGCTGGGAAGCTGTCCCTGTTACTAAGGTGACACCACACACAAAATGTCCTGCCTCACAACGCCCCCACAGTGCTCTTTATTCCTTCTTCCTATAGCCTCTGGGCAACCCCTGCACATCCCTTCCTTCAATCAACAGTGTTTCCAAGCTCTCTTCCAAGGACATGGGGACCTTTCCTATCCTGAAAAGATCCTGAAATGATCTTTCTTAAGCTGGTTGCAGCTTTTACCATCAAACTTTAAAAGTGCACACTCTAGTACGCTGTCTCTCAGGTCATCCCTAATAAACAGCAACGACATGACCGCTTCCTCACCTAACATACTTTTTTGAAAGGTTAGTGAAATCTCTACCTAAAAACTACACAATGTTATTTACAAAAATGAAAAATGTCTTAAATGGAAGGATATAACATGACCAAGAAGTGGAGACTCAAGACTGTATTAATTCTGCTCAATGTAACTCATAGATTCAGTGCAACCCCAATAAAACCTTAGGCAGCTATGAATGTAAGAAAATTCAGGAAAAAACCCTATACAAACATGATCACTTGGTTTATGGCAAAGGCATCATCTGTATGGTAGGGAAAGGTTGGATTTTACGATCTATAGGGCTACATCAAAGAAAACTTATACCCGTATCTCAATCATACACAAAATCAGTTCCTGATGGATAGTAAATTTATGTCTGAATGGAAAACATGAAACACAGAAAACAGGAGGGCTGATCACAATGCCACCTCCCTATAAACTCAGCATTCAGGCTGAGGCAGGAGGATTGCATGTGTGAAGACAGCTTGGGCTACACAGAGAAAACCTGTTTCAAAAAACCCAAGCAAACAACCAAATTTACAAACACAAGTCCTCTGCACTCCCCTCAAAGGTTAAAGGAGACACTGTTCAAACGCCAGGCTGGCCTTCTCTGTACCCTTCCAATTTCAGCATACATACTGCCAAAGCTACAATGCAAAGATTTCTTAGGCAGAACACAAAAGAACATTCACCATGAGAAAAAAAAAAAAGATCCGAAAAACCAGTTCATTTATATTCAAACTAAAGGCCAGATGTGTTGCTCTAGGCCTGTAATTCTAGCACTCAGGAGGCAGGCAGGAAAATCAAGAGTTGAAAGTCATCCTCAGTTACATATTACGATGAAAGCCAGCCTAGGCTTTGTGAGGCCTTATGTCCCAAAACTTAAACAAAAACAAACAAACACCCCGCCCCCCCCAACCAACCAACAAAAAAAAAACAAAAAACAAATCAAAAACCAAAAACCAAAAACAAAAACAAAGAAATCCCCACAAAAACAAAACTAAGCACCTTTTTCTCTTCAAACACCACTAGGAGAAAGAAAAAGCAGCTGGCAGATGGGAGCAGGTGTCTGCAGTGCATGTATATGATGGATGGGGATTAATAGTGTAATACATAAAGAACTACAAATCGGTAACAACAACAATAGTAACAACACCACTAACAACAGCAGGAAAACAACAAACTCAAAAGGCCAAGGAACTAGAATAGTACTTTACAAAAGACTCCAATTGTCACTCAGTGCCTATGTCTGCAGGAACTTCCTGCAGATTCCAGGACACCTTGTGGACAACAAAATCTTCATTTTTATAAAAAATGAGATAAAATGATGTACTTGCATATAACCTACATACTTTACACCTAGATTACTCATAATACTGAATGCTGCGTAAACGTGAAGTAACCAGTTGTTATACTGTATTATGCCGGGCGATGGTGGCGCACGTCTTTAATCCCAGCAGAGGCAGGCAGATTTCTGTGAGTTCGAGGCCAGCCTGGGCTACAGAGTGAGTTCCAGGACAGAGAAACCCTGTCTCAAAAAAACCAGTTGTCATACTGTATTATTTAGAGAGTGATGAGGGAAAACATGTCCAGACACAACCATCTGTAGCTGGCAGTCCCGCAGCCCACTTATAAAATAATCACTCAGAAGCTTATATTATTAAAACTGCTTGGCCATTAGCTTAGGCTAACTACTGACTAGCTCTTACACTTAAACTCAGCCCATTTCTGTTAATCTATATGCTGCCACATGTTCTGTGGCTTTACCTGCGTCCCATTACATGTTGCTACTTTGGCGGCTCGCTGGTGGCTCTCCCAGCCTTCTTCCTGTCTCTCTTTGAATTTCCCGCCTGCCTCTAAGCTGCCTTGCCATAGGCCAAACGGCTTTATTTTTCAACCAATCAGAGCAATGCATGTTCGCAGTGTACAGGAAGACATTCCCCCATCAACCATCATAGCCTAAGTACTGCACACAGCTGATACTGGAGGTGAACAGTGCTCAAATGACGAGTGATGGAGAGACACTCAGAACAGAGAAATGGTGGGTGGGGACAGCAGGGGAGAGCTTTATTCTGGTGGACTCACAGGGTGCTCAATGCATGGAAACTTCAAGTTCTGATTTTTAGAACTTTCTGGAATATTTTCCCAAGTATTTAAAAACTGTGATTGTTTGTTGAATTTGAGGGATGTATAACCCAAGGATGTGGAGAATCAACTGTATATTGGAAAGGCTAGGAAACACATACCAATGTATTTATCCTTGTTAATCATCAGAGAAACAAGAGTAAAAAAACCATAGGAAACCACTAACTATCCATCACATGGGTACAGATTTAAAAGTTAGATAACATCACATGCTGCCAAGGATGTAGAACCACGTAACTTCTCCACACTCCTGTACAGTGTAATTGCAAAGAGGCAGAGTTGCTCTGGGAATGATTTGGTGGCATTCGCTGAACTTGAGCAAATGTGTATCCTATGACCCAACGACTAAACCTTCATGTACACGCACATTCACCAGAAGACAGACAAGAGTGGGAACATAATCTCTACTGGCCAAGCTGTTAGCAACCGAACGATTAATAATTTATGATAAAGGGTGGGGGAATGGCTCAGTTTGCAAAGTGCTTACCAAGCACACATGAGGACCTGAGTTTCATTCCCAGCACCCATGTGAAAAGCCAGGTTTGTGTGTGTGTGTGTGTGTGTGTGTGTGTGTATGTGTGTGTATGTGTGTGTGTATGTGTGTGTATGTGTGTGTGTATGTGTGTGTGTGTGTGTGTGTGTGTATGTGTATAAAAGGAGGACTCCTGGAATTGTTGGCCAGCTGGACTAGACAAATTTGTGAGTTCCAGGTTCACTCAGAGTCCCTCTTTCAAAAAAATTGTTTTTTGTGGTATATATACAATGGAATCCAATGAGGGTAGATTGGATGCATAAAAAAATTGGTGCGTTTCATAACATGTGTAGAATGAAAGAAATGAAATACGAAGGAATCCACATTGATGACTCTGGGTATAAAAATAGAAGAAAAGAGAAGCATGATCTGTCAGGTGACTTCCACAGAGGACAGGGGTATAGTAGTGAGGTGTGACAAAGGTTTCTCAGGTGTTGCTATGGTACTTCTTCTTGGTCAGGGTTATCTAAGGGTATGTCAATACTCACTTAGCTGTGTACTTAGGTTTTCTGTATACGTATCATATTTCAAAACCTAAAATACAAGAAAACTACCACCACCAGACTCCCCCCAGACTCCCCAGCTGCACAATCTCTATCAGATACTGATGACACCTCCTTCAAAAGTCTCTGCCCTCAAGTTCAACAGGACACATCCTCTGGCTTTCTTTTTTTCCTATCCCACATTTCTCTCCTCTGTCCATGTGCCATTCTTCTGTTCTGCTTGTGATGCTAGAGATGGAGCCCAGTGTTTGGTATGTGCTAGGCAATGCCCTAGCACTGTGCTACCCTCCCGGCCCTGTGTACTGGACAAGTGATACCTCACTGTGCTGCTGTTTGGGTCCCTGAGCTCTAGGCAACCAGTGATGTAGTACTGTGCTACCCTCCTGGCCCTGTACACTAGAAAAGCGATCTCCCACTGTGCTGCCCTACAGGCTCTTGCTCTTCCTCCCTCTTAGACCCTCTCTTGGGCAATCTTATTTACCTTCAAGCTTTAACAAGAGTCAAATTGTGTTTGGAGGATACACTTGTATTCTAGAACTTGGGAGACTCTAAGTTTGAGACCCTGTCTCAAAAAAAAAAAGTATAAGAAGGGATAATAACAACATAACATGCATTTTTTGGACAAAAATTATTCTAAGTGCTTTAGTGTCTTAATATATTCAACACACCCCTTTTCTTTCCCCCCTTTCATTACTTCTAAGCATAGTTGAACAAACTCCTGGTATTATAAAATGTGTTGCGCCGGGCGGTGGTGGCTCACACCTTTAATCCCAGCACTTGGGAGACAGAGCCAGGTGGATCTCTGTGAGTTCGAGGCCAGCCTGGGCTACAGAGCGAGTTCCAGGAAAGGCACAAAGCTACACAGAGAAACCCTGTCTCAAAAAATCTAAATAAAATAAAGTAAAATAAAATAAAATAAAATAAAATGTGTTGCTTTTTAGTTTTCACTATTATGAGTGTTCATTGTTGATGTTCCTGTATACGATCCTCTCCACATCTATGACCTGGGAACACTGCTGTAGGATTTGTTCTGTCTTGTTTTAAGAAAGGCTTCATGCTAACTCAATTCTTCTGTAAACTCCTGGAGGAATTCTGTTTTATACATGAAGCTGCCTAGCAAAATACCTGCAAACAGCAGACAATCTAAGAAGGGCCAGGGAGTGAAACTGCAGGAACAGATACGAATTCTTTCTGAAGACATTTTCTTTTCTTTCTCTGCTGCTGGGGCAGAGAAATGTTTACTTGCAAATGTTCACTGCACAGAGTCATTGATCTGGTTTCTGCTATGATACCGGGCCCTCACTGGGACTTTGCTTGGATATCCTGTTGTTGCCCTGTGTTGTGGAGTTCCTGCAACTTTGGATCTGCAGGACCAGCCCCTTTACATGCTCCAGCAGATCATAGATGGGGTGGATGTTGAGCTGGGCCAACTCCTAGTTCTGGGCCTAAGAGGTTGCAGGGTTGACCAGCGACCAGCTGTCCCCCATCCATCCTCACAGCTAGACTGAACTCTGCAGCATTGCCTCTGCTAGTTCACCCTATGCAGCAAGGGCAGAGTCAGTTCTCCTGCTTTAGGCCCTCAGGGTAGGCTCTCCCACACCTGCACCACCAGGGCCAGCTCTTCTGTGTTGCCAGGCAAGGTACTGGGGTCACTCTCCTGGGTACTACAGCTGATGGGGGCAGGGACAGCTCTCCCTCTCATGACCTCTGGGCCAGATCTCTCCTGCTGTTCCCACTTTTATCTTTCACAGTCATGGGTGTTGCTGTGTTCCTCCTGTCCCTCTATCTCCACTCACTCAGAGCAGGTATATCACTCTACCAAGACATAGCCTCTCAGGAGGGAGCTAAACCTGGGGAGTTGTTAGGGGCATGTTATCACAGAGGAGATACAGATTAGCTCATCTAGGGACAAATGTCCTAGACAGGAAAGCAGTTACATTTTATATGTGTCTGTATATAAGTCAGTTAGAGATTGAAACATTAGTATCTTAGCAACACTTGCAAGTAGAGTGCACATGCATTTAGAAACTGTAGGTCTGACTTCTAACCCTAGACTGGCCTGGGGGTGGTGCCTGCAGTTCCTGAGGTGAGCACCCTTCCCTACACCTCTTTGGGTCTGGGTCTTACCTGTAAGGTAGAGACTGGAACTGACGGTTCTCCTGCTCCCTCCAGGCTGTGAGTTGAAATTTCGGAATTGCTCTACTTTGAATCTAACGTAAGTAGCCTAGTATTTCCATGATTAGATGTTTGCCTGGCTGGGGGTGGGGGTGGGCAGGACAGGGAATGAGGCACAGAAGGAAGATCCAGAGTGTAAGGCCAACCTGGGCTGTACAGCTGCCTCCTTGATGTTTGATTTCACTCAGGACTAGGGACTGTTGTTACCAGCTGCTGTGTTTTCAGTGCTGGGGCAGAGGAGTCCCTTGTTTGGTTTTAGGTTTGGCTTGGAGGAGGGAGAACCTTTGACTGTAACCCAGCGCCTTGGGCATGCTAGGCAAGTCCCTGTCATTGAGCCATGGCCCCAGTCCTTAATTCATTTTCAACCTTTGAAAACTAATGGTAAAAATAATGGTAATTAACATTGAAAAGCCCGGTTACACTAAGGCGCATTGCATTGCTAGCATTCATCCAGTACATGATTAACAAATACTTACTATGTTCCAGGAGTAACATATTGGAGTAACAGTGGGATTGTATGATTTTTATGCTTCAAAGCATAAAGTCCTCTGCTGTTTAAGGAAAGGCAGAAGATCCTTCATATCAGTGCATAAACTTACAGTTTCTGGGGAGAGAGTATCGTTTTTAACCTGTTGAGAAGCTGTAAAAGTCTTCAGGATCGAGCTCTAGCTTTCCTTGGCACCAACACTAGTAAACTCTGCAGTGTGAAAACAGTGACCAGATGCCTGCAGGAAACGGCTTCCTGAATGAGAAATTACTATGCTCTCAGATCCTCCAATCCCACAAGCTTTATGGTCTGTTCAGAATTGCAAAGTAGCAAAATATATTGCAGTTTATTCCATACATTTGAAAAATTGAAACTGGGAAGTTCATTTTGTGTCTCCATAACTCCTAAGAAGCTGCTGGTTTGGATTATGGGGCTATAGGACAAGTCTAGCCAAGACAGGGCCGTTTCTATGTGACCCATCACTTCCAGGGCCACCACGCTCATCGGTTTTACAGCTCAGACTTCAAAGCCTGTGTCCTGAGATCTATTGTTAAAAAAAACAAACAAAAACAAAAAGCTCAAGTTTTTGTCTGCTTAAACTAAACTAAGCATTTCAGTGTAATCTTGTGCCTGTCACCCAACCATCTGGAAAAGGGACTTAACTGAGTCATGCCAGCTATTTACTGACAGTTATCTGGAGAACTCTCTGAGCCTGCCTTTCTAACACCTATCAGAAAACCTCTCTTTTACCTCCCAGCAGTTTACCTTGACATGGAGCCAAGTCTACAGAATACTCACTTTTTTTCTATTTAAGAATTTCTAACATTTGGGTCTCTGGTGGCTCCCTGTTGTGTTGTGTCTTGTCTTATGTGTGGAGAGACATATGGGTCCTGTTCTTAGCTCATAGTATATACTGAGCAGATGTTTTGGGCAGTGGTCCCAAGGTAGCCAGTTCACTGCAGGCTGCTCTCTTGCTCCACGCATCCCACTTGTATTTCTTGTTATTGTACCATCTGTGTTGGCTGTTCTCTGTTACTCAGCACTGAACGCAGGAAGAGGCTGGCCAACTCTTTGGCCAACCCTTCTCAACACCACCTGTTGTTGGAAAGTTGTAGAACTCCATCTCTGCTCCATTTATTTGCCTCTTGTCTATGGCTTCACAGCAGCTCTGGGGTAGAGACCGAGGCACCATGGCCACTGGCTTCACATGCAGACTGCACATCACCTTGAGTGCTCCCTATGGAATCGCTGCTACGTTTGTGGCTCGTGGCTCAGGTCCCTTAGAAATCCCATCACTACCCTGAGGTCAAGAGTGGGTGGGAAAGCTAGACAAGTCTTGCCAGTGGTCATCTTCATGTCCTGTGCTTGCCCTGCACTCCCATCTTTTGGGAACTCTGAGCAGAATGGGCACTACCAACACAGGCCACATTAAGGAGTCCATATGATTTTGAATTCTTTGTTGTGTTTCTGTGGAACTGGAACCCAGGGCCTTCCACGAAGCAAGTAGTGTGCTACTGAGTCACACCTTACTCAAAGGGCAGAGCTTTGAAAGGTCCTCAGAGGTGCAGCTAGGTGGGACTAAAGGGTATACTGTGCGACTCACTGTGTCACACCAGCTTCCACGATGAGATTTTTCTTTCTTTCTTTCTTTTTTTTTTCATCTCTTAAATTTTATTTTTTGGGTTTTTTTTTCAAGGGCAGAGGGTGGATATGAAGGGACAGGGAGATAGATGAATGGGATCAAAATGCATGATGTGAAAGCCACAAAGAATAAATAAAAAGTTAAAAAAGTGGGACAGAAGAAACTCAATGGGACATTTACACTGCTTTGGTTGGTGCCCTATGCCCTAAGTTTGAAGAGCCAAGAGAATGGGAATCACTTCCCATGGAGAAACGTCCTTAGAAACCTTCAAACAATAAGCCAGCTAGCTATGGTGGCTTACTAAACAGAAGCATAGTCCTGAGGCAGGGGGTAGGTGGTCACAAGGACATGTTACCCAGCCTGGGATCTACTTTATATGGGCTTGCAGTGGCATGGTCTAAACAAACATTTCCAACTATCAAGAATTCTCAAAGTCTTATTTCTAAGCTGATTTGGCAACACCTCACATTATCTTCACTCATCTGCTAACTGAAATGAACTGAGCTTGCCCATTATTATCAAAACGAAAGAAAACCTCCCTCTTGCTGAAGGGATCTATCACAACAACAGCAATATTCTGGGAAGCACAGACCCAGGCAGGGTGGCTGGCCAGGCCCGTGTGTTTGGTTTGGCTCTCAGAAATGAAGAGTGTCAAAAGGGAAGGATGGAAAAAGACACAACCCTTCCCCCCACACAAACCAAACAATGGATTAGGAAATCTAATGCTGAAGCTGTCGGGGTGGTGGGATAAGGCCTTGCTGCAGCTAGACTGAAGTGCAGAAGCAGCATGAGGCCCGCTCCGCCCTCTGGCCACGTGGGAAGAGAGAAGGGAGTCTTGTGGCATGTGCGCAACCCGCCTGCTCCTAGGACTGCTCTTCCAACATGTGGTACCCCCCGTTAGTGTCAGGGATGGGCAAAGACTGAAAAGGCTCCTGTGGTCATCTCGCTGGATTTTCTCTCGAATGTAGTACAGACCTGATGTATTATCTGATTGGTCACTCCTCGAGGAAGTGACAGGATGATCCTTTAGTGGGGTACACACTCCTGGTTCAGTAACATAGAACCATGGAAGGGGTCTGTTAATAACCAGACTCTGGGTCAGGTGGCTCATCCAAGTGGTCTGGGCTAACATGGTACACAGTTCATGGGTGGCCACGCACAGTGGAGAGACACAAGAAGCACACACTGTGGTATGGAACTCTGTGTCTGATCTGGCTGGTGTGGAGGTGGATGGGGACAGGGTTGCATGTTACTAAATTTAGCATGCTGAAGGGAAGAAAGTATGGGATATGATTTGAAAGCTCCTAAAGGAAGGTTATGGCTAAAAGAAAAATGTTCCCACAACCTCTAGATCTCAGACTTTTGCAGTCAGTAATTACACAGGTCAAGAAGGATAGGACAGAGAGACTCTAGGGATATTTCCAGCCTAATGTGGCTCAATGAATATTTAAGGTTCTCCATGCGATGAGTGCAGCTCCCCAAGAAGTATGGCAAAGCCATGGCATTCAGACCTCCAACAGCCTCACATAGCTTTGGCCTAAACGGAGAAGACAAGGCAAGCACTTGGAGAATAGACAGATCTTTCCTCCCACCTTCTTCTAGGGAGCAGAAACAGAATGTGGGCTCAGCCTTCAAGAGAAGTAAAGAAACAATTCAGCCAAAGCCACTCAAGGGAGAGACTGAGAAACCTGGAATCATTCTTCTGCATATAACCTGAGAAGGCCAACCCTAATAAACCAGAGCCCAGATAAGGCTCCATGTGGCCCTGTGCAATTATCCCCAATGTCTGAGAGACCACTGCCGCTGGCTGCACGACACTCAATAGGACTTAAGCAGTCCTACAGGGAACAAGCCAAGGTGGCAGAGTTACAGTTAAATAACTACTGCAAGAGGTTAAATAAGCACTCCAATACTCCTCACTAGTCACTATCCCCTTCATCCAGGCTTCGGTGGTACACTTCATCGGGCTATCCTGAGACACACTCAGCTGGGGCTGGCAGCATCCTGACAAGATGTCCCGCTGGAGCTGACACACTGAGAATGTATTCTCAGGCTGCCAGGAGCAACAGTAGGCTAGTACCTGAAACAGAAGCCTCATATGCCACTTAGCTTCCCCACCTTAGGGGAGCCAGTTCACCTCTTTGGCTTCAGCTGTCTTGAGATAGGTGCTATTCAAATTCTTTCCAGACTTCATGTCTGACTAAGCAGAGCCTATCCCTGGTTTGCCTTAGCAAACAACCATACCAGCGGGAAGCTGCAAGCTATTTCTAGCTTGAAGTTTCCGTTCCTGAGAACTCCATGGCACCTGCTCTGGGTCTCATCAGCAGGGGCCGGAGACGCCACACCTTCTCTTCCCAAGATCCCTTCCTTCTGCTTGTTGCACTCTGAGTTTCAGCTGTGGAACACTCTCCTTTAGGAGTGAATGCTGATCAAACTTGATTCTGTTTCAGCCTAGCAAATGCAGAGCGATTTCCCAGAGACTCTAGATGTATCACATAGCACGAAGTCAGAGAGTCTGGAGAACGATGACATGTTAACACGTGTGGCCTACGATGACAAGACTGACCTGGTTTTGCTAGGCTCACTGGCGTGGGCACCATGCCCGGTTCATCACCCTAGCTTAATGCTACCATCACATCACATGCTTTTTTTTGCCAAGGTGGAAATAAGATCTGCCTGATATCTGGCTCACAATTTGATTTAAAAAGACTCAGGCTGATAACATTAAAACCATTATTTCTCACTAAGAAGGACCCCATGAAAAATCTTATCTAGAGCCTGAGCTTTAGGGCTGAGCTTAAAGGTCCCTTCTAGCCAGTGAGCATATGCTAGGTTCAGCATTTTCTTTTGTGCCTAGCATCCTTTGTGTCAAAGGGAGGGCAGAGCAGTAGGACAGCTTTTGTGCTGTGTAGAAGAGTACCATCACTGTATCCCCCACAATGTTCCTGATTTCATTCATTAGTGACATTGTTGTGGCTTTGTGACTACAACAGCTCTTCCAGAAAGGCCCTGTAATAGAAAGTGCTCCTCACATGGCTCTCTGGGTGGAAGTAGCCAGCAGCCCTGTGCCCGTGTCTCTTGAGGGAGTCCTGTGCAACTCATGGATATAAGTTCTGCAGCACTCCTTACCTTTGGGCAAGTAAAAACCCAAGGCTTATTTGGAATCCATTTTCTATAGCTGGTATGGAAATCAGCTAAATCAAAACCCTGAAACAGTGGCCCACCAGCAATTAGCTCTGAAGTAGTCCTCATGAAGCTTTTATGGACCGAGCTGTGTCCAGCTAAAATTTACAAGTGGAAGCCTTAATCCCCAGAACCTAGGGATATGGCTGTATTTAGAGATAGGATCTTTAAAGGGTGATTATGCTAAAAACAGGCCTTTAGTGTAGGCCCTAACCTCACGACTGGTACAGTAAGTAGTAGTAGTTTGGATACATGCAGGCACCAGGGATGTGCAGGGACAGAGACTAGATCGTGTGAGGACACAGTGAGAAGTCTGCCACCAGAGAACCAAGGATCCTAGAACCAACACCCTGATCTTAGATTTCCAGCCTCCAGAATGAGGAGGAGACAGATTTCTATGTGAGCCCCTGTCTCAGTTTGGGTTTCTATTGCTGTGAAGAGACACCAAGACCACAGCAACCCTTATAAGGAAAACATTTAATTGGGTGGCTCACTTACAGTTTCAGAGGTTCAGTCCATTATCACCATGGTGGGGAGCATGAAGGCGTTGCAGGCAGACATAGTGCTGGCTACATCTTGATCAGAAAGCAACAGGAAATAGACTGAGGCACAGGGCATGGCTTGGGCATATATGATACCTCAAAGGCCACCCCCACAGTGACATACTTCCTCCAAAAAAGCCACACCTCCTAATAGTGCCACTCCTTATGAGCTTATGGAGGCCAATTACATTCAAACTCCCACAGCCCCCTATATGGTGTTTTTTAGCTGGAGGAAGCTAATAGATTGCTGTTGGTATACAATGCTGTGGAATCCAATGACTATTTATATCCTGTTCTAACTCTCCATGTTGGGAATATGACATTGAGCATGGTCTGGTCCCATCTTTCTGACTCAGAATCAGAAGGCTCTCAGCACTTCTATGGTAGTGGTTCCAACAACAATAGCTAGAATGCCCAAGAAAGTGGCTACTGTGGAGGGCTGGGTAATTCAAAATAGCTGGGACTTTTAGAGCAGGCAGGGAGGCTGTGTCAGTATTTTCCCTGACTTGGGTCGGGGGGGTTTGAGTTATGGAGAGTGGTGGTATGTGTAGTGGAAGATGGCAGCAATGTCTGCATGTATGTTGAAAACTGCTTATGTATTAGGATCCCTCTTTTGACTTTGTCCTGGTAGGTCGAGTTCCACGGGGGAAGGGTGTGGTCTCACTCATATTTCTATTTGAAACTGTACACCAGTTTCCCTTGAGAATGTCCAGTACACACAGCCACTGTTACCTTCATGTTCTCAGGCATGCATCCCAGTAGACACTATCTTGAAGAACTTTAAGTGACTTCTATTTCCAGATAGTGCCAGTGAGGGTCAGTACCATCAAATTTTTGGTTAAAAAAAAATAATCTAAAACTCTGAATGAGAACTAATGGTCACTTATTTCAAATACCATGACTGGCCTGGAAACTTTCATTTCCAAAGGTCCTAAGGCACTGGGACCTCAGTGTCAAAAAGGGCTGTGTTGGTATGGCTTGCACAGCTTCAGCTGGATACATGTTTTCCTTCCTTAGTTGGGATAGCGTTATCTGTGGGAGGTGACATTGGAGACGGCAGACTTCTGTTTACCATGGTCAACTGCAAACTAACTGGTGTTCTGACACGGTAAATGAACACCTGTTTACCATGGTCAACTGCAAACTAATTGGTGTTCTGATGTGGTAAACGAGTAACTGCCTCCACTGGGGCTTTCATGGGGCTCCTTTCAACACAAAGGAGAATAAGGCATCAGGGGGCTAAAGGCATTGCTGTCTCTACAACTGCAATGCTTTGCCAGTTACAAAACAGCCCGTGTTCGTATCTGAGGACTTGAGTCCAGTGTGGACCATGGCAATAACAATTACACTAAGTAAGGCCCCATGACTTGTGAGGAAGGGGTTTGGGTGATGCAGGGAGATAAGAGTGGCAGCGGCATGGAGTGGGGGGATACGATCATGATTAAAGCATCTCTCTCTCTCTCTCTCTCTCTCTCTCTCTCACACACACACACACACACACACACACACACACACACACACACACACAAATGAATCTGTGGGAGAAAAAAGGGCCCAATGGGTTGTTTTGTTTTGTTTTGTTTTTTTCTGCAAAGCTGAAATGTAGGGAGCCTGTATTTGGAATGTGTCCTTACGCCATTTCATACAGTCCCAGTGAGCCTGGGGCAGTAAGGTGAGTGAGAAGAACCAGGAGCTCCCTAGTCAGGAAGTGTCAGGTGTGGTAGTGAGGGACAGATATGACAGAGATGACAGAATCCCCTTCTCTAGAACAAATTTGGGGACAAGTCTGTTTGTTTAACAGTTCAGGTTTCCCTATGTTGCCCACGCTAGACCCAATGCCTAGGTTCAAGCAATACTCTTTTTTTTTTTTGGAGCTGAGGATCGAACCCAGGGCCTTGTGCTTGCTAGGCAAGCGCTCTACCACTGAGCTAAATCCCCAATCCCCAAGCAACACTCTCAAGTAGTTGGGATCACATTGCCTGTCTAGGAGGACTTGTGTGTGTGTGTGTGTGTGTGTGTGTGTGTGTGTGTGTGTGTATACGTGTATACATACATACATACATACATACATACATACATACATACTCTTACTTAACATAGGTCCCCTCATTTGTAATTCTTCCCCCAATGACACAAATAATGTTATTCTACACTTAGCACGAGCCTGTAGTATATTCTTCTATGTAGACACCAAATAGAACGCACTATTCTTATACTGGGAATGAATGGAAAATAGTATTTAATGTCTGTGTAATTTCAAGAATGCAAAAGTGCTATTCTTGACTATAATCCTCTATGGTCAAATCTCCACTTCCTCTCTGTTTTCTCAGCTTAGTGCTAGGGAATACCATGAGAAAGAAGGCAGGAGTTTTGGGTTCTAGAGTCGGAAGTCAGTGCTCCGTTGGCTTTGAGCCCCTCCTGTGTCTTCTCAGCTCTGTGCCATAGTCGTCCTTGTCTTCACAGTAAGACCCGGGCATCCTCCTCTCTGCCTCCCCAGTCCTGGGCACAGGTGCATGCCACTGCCTGGCTTTTTAATGTGGGTTCTGGTGTGGGCGGCAAACTCAGGCCCCATGCTTGGGCGACAAGCACTTCCATTACTGAGCCGTCTCAGTCCCAAGTCCTACTTTTATTTTTGTAAATAAGCTTTTGTTGCCGGATATTTCAGCATCCAAACAGCAAGACACTCTGGCAGGAGAGAACGCCAGATTGTGTGAGCGCATGGCTGAGAAGGAAGCGAGTCCACTAGACTGTGTTTTTCATAAATGTGTCAAGACACATACAGCATGCGCACATTCCTCTGCTCAGTTCCTAGGTGAACGCACATTTATCTTCAGGGCTCTGCTCGTCTCTGCTAGATTGCTAGTCTGGCCCTCCGCAGCCTCTTACGTGCTGCTGCTCTTAGTGCTCTGGACGAGACTTCAGCGTGTGAGCTGAGAAGACAAGTTCAGACATCACAAAAAGAAGAAGGAACGCAGACCACAAACACCGAGGCTGAGAACCAGAACAAAGTCCATCACCCACCACGAACCACTCCTCTTCTCCTCTCTGTCCCTGCTGTTCTCAGGCTCTGCCCCCACCAGCTCCTGTGTCCGTATGCCTCACTCGGGTGGCACAGCAGCCAAGGCAAAGCCATCCAAGAGGAAGAATGGAATGTCTGTCTACGGCCAGTGACTGATGAGCTTGGAGTGGTGCAGACAACTTCCAGGTTGTGTGCCGAGTACCGCTCCAGCACAGTCACTGGAGTCCACTTCTTTCAAAAGAGGGATGGACGAAAGTTACCCAGCAATTGGAGAGAACAAATGGAAAAAGCATCCAAGAAGACAAGGCCTGAGACAGGTTTTGGAACAATATTTTCTAAAAAATAAAAATGGGACCAAGTGCTGGGAACAGGGATTAGAATCCAAGCTCAGTGACCCACAGAGCAGCTGATACAAACTCATTCCAGTGTGGTTCAACCCCTGATGGGAAGCTAGCATTTATGGTGGAAAAACAGAAAAAAAATTGTACTCTAGGGGGAAAATCCACTTTTAGTGTTTAGTAGAACCTACAGTTGAACTGCTTTAACACTTCAAAGGGAGGTTGGAGGTCGGGGTGTGACTGTTACAACAAAATACTGACAGACAACAAAGATATTTAATTATGTACATGCACATGTGTTGGTGTGAGAATATGTGTACATGAATGCAGGTGCTAATGGAGGCCAGAAGAAGGTGTCAGATCCCCAATCAGAAGCTGCCTGACATGGGCACTGTAAGAGCAGTATGTTCTGAATTGCAGAGCCATCCCTCTACCTGCTCAAAGTACAAATCTTAAATTTCTAGTTGTGTACATGCACATGCATGCATACATGTCTGCACATGTGGGGCACACATGCATGTGTGTATGGAAGCTAGAAGACAACCTTAGGTGTCACCTCTCAGGAGCTGTCCATCTCCCATCCACCCTCCTGGCAGTCCTGGGGACTGAACCTAGCGCCTCACAGACGCCAGGCAAGTGTTCCACCACTGAGCTTCAGCCCCAGTCTACCTTGTTTTGTGAGAAAGGGTTTCTTTCTCACTGGCCTGAAGCTTGCTGATTAGGATACACTAGCTTCCCAGCAGGCCCTGGGTTCTGCTCGCCCCGGACTTCCCACAGCTGGAATTACAAGTATGTGCCCCAGCACTTTTCAATCTGTTCAAGTTCTATGAACATCTTGGTTTTTCGAGACAGGGTTTCTCGAGACAGGGTTTCTCTGTGTAGCTTTGCGCCTTTCCTGGAACTTGCTTTGGAGACCAGGCTGGCCTCGAACTCACAGAGATCCGCCCACCTCTGCCTCCCAAGTGCTGGGATTAAAGGCGTGCGCCACCACCGCCCGGCCACTTTGCAATTTTTAAAATTTATTTTCTATTTTAATATGTGTAGGTGTGTATGATGTGTGTGTGTGTGTGTGTGTGTGTGTGTGTGTGTGTGTGTGTGTGTATGAATGTGTGCCTGTCAAGGTCAAAGAACAACCTCAGGAGTCTATCTTTTCCTTCACCCTTGTTTGAGACAGGTCTCTTTTTCACTACTGCTTACACTGGGCTAACTGGCTCATGAGCTTCTGGAGAGTTTCCTACCTCTGCCTCCTCTCTCCCCTAGCAGCACCGATGTGCTATAGCATCTAGCTTCATGTGTTCTAGGGATGCAAATTCTGGTCCTCACACTTGTGTGCCAAGTACTTAGATCCTTCAGCAATGAAGCCATCTCCCTGGCCCTTGTCTCTTATTTTTGAGATAGGGTCTTGTATTAGTTTCTTTTCTGTTGCTGTGATGATCAAAAGCAACGTATGAGAGAAAGCAACTTAGGAGCTGAGAGCTCATATCTCAACCACAGCATGAAACGGAGAGGGCAAATGGATGTAGAGTGAGGCTGAATCTAAACTCTCAAAGCCTATTCCTAGTGACATACTTCCTCCAGCCAAGCTGCCCCTTCTAAACCAGTGGTTCTCGGCCTGTGGGTCCAATGGCCCCTTCACAGGGGTTGCATATCAGATATCCTGCATATCAGATATTATGATCCATAACAGTAGCAAAATTACAGTTATGAAATAGCAACGAAAATAATGTTATGGTTGGGGGTCAGCACAACCTGAGGGACTGTGTTAAAGTGTCACAGCATTAGGAAGGCTGAGAACCATTGTTCTAAAGCTTCCCACATAGCACCACTAACTGGGGACCAAGTGTTCCAGACCTGGAGCCTGGGGGGGACAGTTCTCTTTTAAAACACCACTGGTAACATTCTATCAACCCCTATACTTTCGGGGATGCTTGAACTAGTTCATAAAAAGTAACGTGCCGTAGACCTGGGGAGACGGCTCGGCGGTTAAAGTCCTCTTCCTGCAAGCAAGAGGACTAGAGTGTTGACCCTCAGAATCCAAACGAATGCTGGGTGCCAAGGCAACCCATCTGTACCTCCAGCCTGGGAGGAGGATCTCCTAAGCTGGCTAGAGAGACTAGCTATGTAGGCCATCTCTGGCTTTGTTTACAAAATCCTGTCTTAAAAAATAAGGTGGAAGACAAATCAGAAAACAGGCCCAGCATCAACCTAAGGCGTGCACGAACAAACGAACGAACACACATACACACACACACACACACACACACACACACACACACACCCCTGAAAGAGGAAAAAGAAAAACTAAAAATGTGATGTCTGGGTAAGGTATCACACACCTTTAATTTTAGCATTGGCAGGAGGCAAGAGGACCTTGAGTTCAAGGCCATCCTCATGCACATACGAAGTTCAAGGACTGCCTAGATGATGTCTCTGTAAGCAAGCAAAAGAGTGATATAATCACACACAAACAGGAGAGATCTGAGGACAGAACTGGAAACAGAAAATAAACCAAACATAACAATAGCAAGTGAAAAATTTCACAGGGAAGCCTTCTAGAATTTGCTGCAAATAATTTTTATGACTCCATTTTTATGCTCTTTGAATCACACCACTGACAGAGACTAACAGGAAGTTCAAAAGAAAGTCCACATAGGACTAGAAATACAGGCTCATAATTTTCCCTACTTAGAGAACAAGAGGAACATTCCAATTGGGAGAGTTCAGTAAAGGATCACCTGAAAATATCGGTGAGGACAGAGTACACCCAGCATCTAGCAGCACAAGTCTCACAGAATTCAAGCACTGGAGAGTGAAGGGCAGGGGTGGGAAAGGAACGAAGAGCAAAGCTGGGTGTGGAGCACACACCTTATTTGTGAGGCAGAGGTCCATGGACTTGTATGGGTTTGAGGTTAGCCTGGTCTATACAGTAAGTTTCAGATCAGCCAGGGCAACATAAAGAGACCTTGTCTCAAAAACAGCAGCAGCAGCAGCAGCAGCAGCAGCAGCAGCAGCGGCGGCGGCGGTGGCGGCAGCAACACAACAAAATCCAAACAAACAAAAGAAAAAGAAAACTAAGATCAAAGAGGCAAACTCAAAGCTGGCTGACTCTGTTACACACACACACACACACACACACACACACACACATACACACACACGAGTATACCTTAGCTGCCACTGATAGCATACAGCACTGAGGTGCGTGTGTCTGCTTCCTTCCATGTACCTCTGTCCAGTTTTATTCAAGCTAATCGCTCAGACCCCAAGAAAACACCAAAGTGAGTCATGGCTTATGCCAGTACTTAGCAGGTGGTGGCAGGAAGACCAGAAGTTCAAGGCTGGCCTGGGCTGCATGAGTCAAAAGTGGATACATAACAAAACAACACAACACAGAAAAAAACAAAATGAAGCAAGACAAAAACAACAACAACAACCCCCACCAAACCAATATAAAGCATAAGATAAACAATCTCAAAATTCCTAGGAATATAAGATTTGGAGGCTGACGTCAATCACTGTATTTCTAAATGGATCATTACTGAATTCTGACAGTGACAACCTAACTTCTTTCCAGGCTCTGTCTCTAATCTATTTGAGGCAGTGGCCTTCAACTTTCAGTGTGTTAACTCTGAGTATTTATAGTTTCATCTCTGGGTCATTTGGAAAGAGAAGCTTTATTTATCTTTTTAATATATTAGAGCTCTTCATTTTTATTCTTTCTAAATTCATTTATTTATTTCACTTTATGCATATGGTTTTTTGCCTGCATATATGACTGTACAGCATGTGCATGCAGTGTCCATGGAGTCCAGAAGAGGGCATCAGATCCCCTGGAACTGGAGCCACAAACAGTTGTTAGCTGCCAGGTAGGTGCAGGGACTCAAACCAGGGTCCTCTGGAAGACACAACTACCTTGAGAAGAAACAGCTATGGAATTGAGAAACTTACTCATTCCGCAGGGCAAGTACACGCTAAGTGATCCTTTGCTGAGAAGTTCTGGCGTGTACCTCCTTTATATCCACTACTCTAGACAACCTCTTTCAACATGCTAATAAGTACTGTTATTTCATTAGATGTCAAGTAATCCTAGGAAGAAATATTATAATGTAGAGCTGAAAAACTGGGGTTCACAAAGGTTAAGAATTATAGCTGGGCAGTGATGGCGCACGCCTTTAATCCCAGAACTCAGGAGGCTGAGGCAGGTGGATCTCTGAGTTCAAGGACAGCCTGATCTACAAAGTGAGTTCCAGGACAGCCAGGGCTACACAGAGAAACCCTGTCTTGAAAAACCAAAAAGCAAAACAAACAAACAAACAAACAAATGATTTTATGTCCCAAAGTTGGAGAGAGCCAGAGCCAGATTCTGGGTCCTGATTCATCTGATCCCACTATTGTTACTTTCTCTGTAATATTATGTGTATGTTTTAAGATGGGGAGCCATTACTTTCTATACAGCCATTGGGTTTTGTTTCTATTTGGTCAGAAGAGATTTTTTCAAGCCAGGATGGCAGAAAGAACACTACTACATACAGTGTGAATACAGTTTGCTGCCCCTGAAGCTTAGGTTGAAATGTAATCCCTAGTAAAAGAGAAAGGGTGAAGCAAGGTAGGAATTTTCAGAGGTGAGAGCACCCCATTTGCCTGGATTAACTCACTTTCACACTAATACATTAACGGATTAATGGGTGTGCTATCAAAGCCAGTTTGGGGAGGTCTCTCCTGTGATTGCTGTCTCTTGCCATGTGATACAATGCACTGCCTGGGGATACTGCCAGCAAAAAAGCCATCCCCAGATGCAGGCCCTTGACCTTGGACCAGAACTGTGAACCAAAATAAACTTTTCTTTATGATTTATCAAAGCAGTGGTACTGTGCTTCTAGCAAGAGAAAAATGGATGAAGATAAACATCTTGTTTCTTTTCTGCAATTTTTTAAAAAGACAGAATCATTCTAAAGCCCAGGCTAGCCTGGACCTAGGTAAGTAGAAGGGGACTGTCTTGAATTTATTGTAATCTGCTTGTGTCTAAGCCTTCTGAATGTTAGAACCACAGCTGAGAGAGCTACTACGCCCAGCATGTCCTTCCACTGAATTGAATCCAAGGGCATGGTTTGATTTTCATGATACTTTTCTTTGAGGGTATGAGAAGGGACACACCATGTTTTCCTCTGGCTTTTCAGGTACTCTTATTAACCAGGATTGCATTGTCTTATTAAAGTTTCCTCACTTTGGCTGGACTGTGACAGTTCCTGTCACTACAGTAGTTTAGTTTCTCTAGAATCTTGTCTCTCCTAGTAATGGCTAGCTAGGAAATAAGTTTATGGCCATCTGACACTCTTTTAACTGACTACTCACTGTTACCCCAGCAACCAGCAAACTTTTCAATCCCTTCCCCACCCGCTTCCTCTAAAGTACATTAAGAAGGGACTCTCACTCTGCCTTGTGGGCCTCAGTTCTCCCTAGAAACCCTGCAAGCTGCTGCCATCTATGGAGTTAACAGCTCTTCTAATCGATCTCTTATAAAAGGACAGTCTGCCTCAGTATTCTTGAACCCCAAACTTGAACCTTTTTAGTTCTTTCTTTTCTTCTTCTTTTCTTTTTGTTTTTCAAGACAGGGTTTCTCTGTGTAGCCCTGGCTGTCCTCGAACTCAGAGATCCACCTGCCCCTGCCTTCCAAGCACTGGGATTAAAGGTGTGCCTCTCCCACCTGGCCCAGTCCTCCCTTTTTATCTAGGGAAATACAAACCTCCTTTGGTTATTGGGTGGGACAGGTGGTGGAACAAGAATTCAAAATTCCATCTAGGAGTGAGTTCAGAGATCTGTTACACAACCATCTGTCCTAGCAAGAATTCAGATATTACTTTTTCTTCTTTTTCTCATGTACGTGTGGGCATGAGTGTGAGTGCATGAATATGCATGGGGAGGTCTGAGGTCAATACTGGGAGTCTTCATTAATTTTTTACTTTATTCTCTGAGGCAGGCGCTCTCAATGAAACTCAGAGCTTGCTAACACAATTAGTCTTGTTAGCTAGCTTGCACCGGGTGCTCTGAGGCTGGGCTTACAGAGGGCTGCTACATCTACCTAGCATTTATATGGATTCTGGGGGTCTCAACTCCAGACCTCTTGTTTGCATGGCAAACACTGTACCACTGAGCCACATCCCCAGTTCAAGAATGAATATATACTAAAGAGATACTCATGTCCTTTCCTTCGGTTATCACACCATTGAAACAATGGTCTCCAAGGAACTGGAATGCCCCCAGAACTCTCACGCTGCAAGAAAGAAAAGGCTGCCTTTGGTGCCTCAGAGGAACCTGTCTCCTGAAAAGATTTCACATAGTTCTGACAGTGATAGGAGGGACCATACTTTGGCTGGGACTACTTATTTAAGCCTTGTATTTAAGCCTAAATTTCGTGTAAGGACCCAGAAGATGGACTGAAGGAAGTGGGTGTCTTTGGAACTCTGTTCTCCTCAATGTGGCCAAAATGAATCCATTTCCCTTTTCTGCTTTTCACTATTACTAGTCAGTTTACTCGGCCCATTGAGGATGGGTAGCCAAGACTGGCACATTAGGGCTTCCAGGATTGAGGCTTTGTGCAGCATGAATTGTTAGAAGGTCTTGTTAATAAAAACAATCCTGAGCCAGGTACTGGGGTGAACACTGAATGATCAGAGAAACAGAGCAAGCCAGAGCTTCCTCACCTCACCAATTCCTCAGCTTATCCTGTTTCCTCAAATTGGAAGCCTCTGTGTCCTTATCCAAATGGATCTCAGCTGAACTGCTTCTCGAAAGCCTGAAAGCTTAACCAGACTATAGTTCCTCATCCTCACGCCTTAAATACCTTTCTGCCTCCTGCCACTACTTCCTGGGGTTAAAGGCGTGAGTCACCATGCTTGGCTGTTTCCAGTGTGGCCTTGAACTCATAGAGATCCAGGCAGATCTCTGCCTCTGGAATGCTAGGATTAAAGGCGTGTGCTACCACTGCCTAACCTCTATGTTTAATATTGTGGCTGTTCTGTTCTCTGACCCCAAGATAAGTTTATTAGAGTGCACAATATTTCGGGGAACACAATGCCACCACAGCTTTGACCCTAACAATTCCAGTAATATAACAATGTTGATTACTGTCAATAACAATAAAATATGGCCAGGAGAGGGTATTTTATGTCTCCCTCATCTTCCTCCACAAAACCACAGGGTGCTCACTGGAGGGGTGCAGGAGAGGGTGGGGACCAACCTGGCTGAAGCCAACTGTAGTGGTATTTGCTCCACCCATGACCCTGGGCTATATGGCCGGAAGGAGGCCGTGCCCTCTTAAAAGGAAAGGGAGAGGAGTCAAGAGGTCCCTTCTCCCTGGTTCTAGTTTCCTGGTGTGATCAAACTGCCAGGTGGATTTGCTCCCGGTGAGAACAGAGGACTACTTCAGCTGTTTACTCTGTTCTGTATTCGTGAGTGTATTTCCTCAATTTATATCCTAATAAATTCCCTAACACTCCTTAAGCAGACTCCCATGGATTTCTCGTTTAGCCAACCCTCAGGGCCTTTATTTGTCTGTGGGACTCTTCACACCTAATAGGTGTGCTATTTCTCTCCAACCCACCACCTCCAGCCCTTGTTTCACCAAGGCTTTGGCTGAAGAGGGGAGAATACTGCCTCGTGGAATGGATACTACAAGGCATCCAATTCCTGGAATAATTTAACATTTGCTTTAGTTTGGAGAAGGGGACCAAAGAGGAATCCAAAGAAGACCAATCTGAGGACGATTCCTCCTCCCCACTCAGTTCTATGAGAACTGAGGTGCCCGTTTTGAAGACTCAGACTACCACACATCTACTGCTCGCCTGCTGTTGCTGTCCTGGGGTCCAAAGACCCCAAACCTCCCCTTGTAGTGCCCACCTCCAGTCTTATCTTCAAGCTGCTGCTTTGACAGGGCTAGAAGGTTGGAATGCGTCACAGACCCTGGGGTAGAAAGTTGTGCTAACCAGATCCCAACTCTCTCCAGAGACACCCGGAAGAATTAGACTATAGGTTGGTACCCCTTGCTCACACTTCCCAGCTGCTGCTATCCAGGATGTATTTACAGTGAAGGCCACCCCTCTGGTGGCCACACTGAGGAGTATGCAGGAGGAAGATGACATTCCTGGGTACTACATTAACCTGAAATTCTAACTTTGGTGAAATCAACCTTCACCAAAAAAATAAAAATAAATAAATAATTAAAAGGTGAAGTAATACATGTTTAAATCAGCATGTGTTTCAAAAATAATGTTATGTGTGCTTTCTGTTGATTTGAAAATAAACAAAAAACTATAAATCAATTAAAAATGATATTGGGGACCTAAAGAGATGGCTCAGTTGGTAAAGCGCTGCTGTACACACAAGTCTGAGGATCTGATCCCCAGCCCCAGTAAAAAGCTGGGTGTGGTAGTGTGTGCCTGTAATCCCAGCTCTGGAAAAGGAGAACAGAAGGACCCCTGGAGCTCTCAGGTCAGCCAGACTAGCCAAAGTAGTGAGCTCCCAGCCAGAGGGCCAGCGACAGATACTGACTAAAAAAAGAAAAAGGCTGATGGCTCTTTGAGAAATGACATGAGAAGGTGACCTCTGGCCTCCATATGTGTACATGCACATACACCCATGCCTGCTATACACACTGACACACACACACACACATACACACACACATACACTCTCACAGAGTACCTGGAACCATGTCCTTACCACTAACCACTACCCATCCAGATGGGATGTGTGCTTGGGCCACAGCTTAAGCAAGACCTACCTGCTCCTGGGTCATCTTCTGCAGCTCATTCTCCCAAGCTGCCTGGTCATCATCTGTATTATAAGAAGCTGGTGGAGTGAGTCCACGAAGGATTAAGGGGTCTCGGTCATGGCAGAGGGCTGTCAGGTGTCCAATATACAACTTTAACTTGCTTCTATTTTGGTCAAGTTCTAAGAGGGGCTGGATGATCTGAGGTAAACAAAAAAGTAGGAAAGTCAAGGTTAATCTGAAATGAGAAGTTCAAATATTCTTTATGCCTCCCAAACCAAGAATAAAACTCTTCTCAACACAATTGCAATCTTCATAATTATAAAGAGAAACAATTTCAAAGCACTTTTTACTGGGAAGCGAGAAGGGACTATGGCTGAGTATATTGGTACCAGACGGAGAACTCTGCACCAAGGCAGGAGACTGACACAGGATGTGTGTGTGTGTGTGTGTGTGTGTTTTAAATTTTATTTTATTTATTTATTTTGTATATGGATGAGATTGTCATGGCATGTGTGGAGGACAAAGGGCACTCTGTGGGAGTCGATTATTTCCTTTCATTATGTAGGTCTTGGGATTGAACTTAGGTCTTCAGGCTTGGTGGTATCTTTACTGTCGAGTCATTTTGCCAGTCCAGACTAGCTTGTTTTTACAGAGATGTTGTTCCTGCTGCCTAAAGCCTCCAGTGACCCCACAAGTGCACTGTGTACTTTGTTATGAGCAGATTTCTAAAGATCTCACTGCTAGTGTAAATTGCTCTTCTGAAAGCCTGGGCAACATACTTCACATGGTCCTCTACCTCCCAGAATGGAAGAAAAATTCAGTCTCTGGAAAAGGTGCGTGTTGTTCTTGGCTGAGACCTATGATGAGATAACTCATTACTAAGTCTGTCTCATTCTGGCCGAGTTCCCTTCATTCATCTCTCAGAGGCTATCTGATATTCTTTCTCTGCAAACAGCGACTAGGAGATCTTTACATAACACCAAGTACCTGACTTACGGCCAAGGCCCGAACTCCTCACTTGTAACACTGGCTTTGCATTTTTCTTAAGAGACCTGCTGTAAATTTCTTTCCTATCTGGTTCCTTTTGTCCCAGATGAGTAACTATTCCTTGGATTCTCTTTGGGAGTACACTGAATGATGGGTTCTGTTCTACGTTTTATGTGACAGTTTTGGGGACAAAACTGGCCAGGTATTGGCAGTGGGGTCACAATCCAAGGTGATCAGAAAGATCCAGTCCAGGTCTTGCATTCCACTAGGCAGCTAGAGCACCAAGTGCGAAACTAATGTCAGCCACGAGAGTTGCCGAGCCTAGGCAGTTTCCAGGGCTTACACCCAGAAATTTGTACCTGCTGCATGCCAATAGCCTGGCATTTTTCTTTTAACAAGACACCTCCTACCCCATCTCATAAATAAGGGACTAGATCATCTATCTTCAAATAAAAAGAAACAAGGGCTGGTATTCATTTGAACAGTGACACCAACTTCTCCATGAATCCCACAGAAAACAATCTTTACCTCAAGCTTAGGATAATACAAAATACATAGTGGGTCTGGCTAGACAAATGACAGGAAAGTGAATCAGTTTGGCATTACTCTAATTCACACACACACACACACACACACACACACACACACACCCCTTATTTAAAGGTAACAGCTGAACACTAACGGGCTGTTGTGTAAGGCTCACAGGCTTCCCAAGAGACCCCTGGTCAGCAGGCTCCTGGTGACAGTTCCGCACCAGCATTTCCTATCTACAACAGGCAGATCAACATACTTGGAGAAGGAAGAAGGTGTCCCAACCAAAGCAGAGGTTTAGAAAATGAAGGATTCAGATAGTTCTCCACAAACTACATCAATTCCTCAAAAAGAACTGTGTTTTATTTCTGACCCCTAATGCATACTCACTGTAGAAAGAATAGAGAATGAGAAAGGCTGGGCATGGTGGTACATGCCTGTTAATGCCAGCACTCAGGAGTCTGAAGGAGGAAGATTATGAGTGTGTTGGCTACTCTTATGTCAACTTGACACAAGCTAGAGTTATCTGAGGGGAGGAAACTTCAACTGAGAAAACACCTCTGTAAAATAAGGCTGTAGGGCATTTTCTTAATTAGTGATTGATGGGAGGGGCCCAGCCCATTGGGGTGGTTCCATTCCTGGGCTGGTGGTCCTGGGTTCTATAAGAAAGCAGGCTGAACAAGCCAGGGGAAGCAAGCCAGTAAGCAGCACTCCCCCATGGCTTCTGCATCAGCTCCTGCCTTCAGGATCCTGATCCTTTTGAGTTCCTGTCCTGGATTCCTCCAATGATGGATAGTGATGTGGAAGTGTAAGCCAATAAACTTTTTCCTCCCCAACTTGCTTTTGGTCATGGTGTTTTGTTGCAGCAATGAGTTTGCAACAGTGTGACCCTGTCTCAAATGAATATTTTTCTATCCATTTCCTATTACAGGTAGAAAATTAGTTACACTAAATAATGGGGTTTCTTTGTGATTGTTCCTCACCTCCCTACCACAGTACTGAGAATCAAACGTAGGGCCTTGCACACATTAGCCAAGTGCCACCGAGCTATGTCCTCAGCTCTTGCTTTACTCTGTTTTGAGACAATGTCTCATTAGGTTGTCCGAGGCTGGCTTTGAACTTGCAATGATCCTCCTGCCTCATCCTCCTATGCCACCAGGCTTGTGATATTTTCATACATTGCTGTAATAGACATTGATAATAATGATTTCCCTAACCTTCCCCTTTTTCTGATGGTCTTCCCTTCTACTTTCACATCTTCTCCACTTTCCACACCTCTCGAGTTCATGTCCAAGGAAAAACATGCAATATGTGTGTGAGTGTATGTATATATACACACACATATATGCATATTTGTATGTATGTATATATTTTAAATTGGGAAAAAGTTAAAAACGAACTCCTCAAGATATATTTGTTATGACCAAAAGGTAAGATCCAAATATGAACGTTTTCACCATTCTACGCTTATCAGATTTTATAGAGTGTGTCTATGTGTGGTGCTGGTAATTGAACCCAGGGAGTCATACATATTAGGCAAGTGCCCTATCATTGAGCTATGCCCTTACTTTATTTTTAATATAAATTTTGAGAAAGAGTCTTGCTACATTATCCAAGTTGGCCTTGAACTTGTGATCCTCCTGCCTCAGCCTCAGGGGTAACTGTGATAATGTCAATATAACCAGACCCAGTTCTATAGTTGTACATGTTAAGGAAAATAAATTATGAGAGAGGTTTTTTGTACTAGCTGAGAGCTATTTCTTAGTAAGAGCATTTGTTGGAATAGATTCTCTAACTAATTGGTTTCAGGGGCCAGCTTCTGACTGCACTAGGAGAGGGGGACAATGGCTTGAAGGTATTTGTTTAAACTTTATTTTCACTTAGCTAAGATAACTAATGGGCTTTTGAAAGACTGAGAAATTTTTTTTGTATTCTTCAGAATAAAGGAAGATTCTACAATATTCTATGTGTATGGTTCATTACCTGTGAGATCTAAACACACAGATCATTTGACATTTCAATACCAGGACAGAAAAAACAAAAACACTCCCTACTCTACTGAACCCAGCCAATTAAGAGGGCCTGTTTTTCTCTTTTTAGCTCTACTCTTGGGGTTATTTGTTTGGCTTTATTTTGTCTGGAGACAGGGACTCCCTCTATAAGCAAGTTGAAAAAAGATGCCATGAGGGATCCACAAATACCATTTGTCCACATACAACTTCAGTACATTTATGATCCTTGATGCTGAACTTGTGATCCTCCTGTTTCAGCTTCCTGAATGCTGGGATTATAGGTCAGCTCCACTAAACCAGACTCCACGCTGTCCTAAGTCAGGGTTAGACCTGCCTGGTTACAACTCTCTGAGAAGTTATCCATGTCATCAAAAAGGTCAGATGAAAAGGTGCTGAATATTATTAGAACCTAAATTATTTACCCTCGGGGAACTAAAATTCTATTGTTTGGAAGATGACTTTTAAAATTGCATTTATTTATTTGTGTGCTTGTGTCATGGTGAGCATGTACAGGCCAGAGAACAACTTGAGGGGGTTAGTTCTCTCCTTCCACCAAGTGGGTCCTGGGGACTGAATTCAGGTCAGCAGGCTTGGAGGCAAGTGTCTGTAC